>JARGXW010000362.1:0-139578 GCA_029204085.1 Mycena sp. CBHHK59/15
CTGAGTTGCCATACCGGGAGGTATCTGCTTTAGATCTTGTTGGCATGCCAGGAAATACAAGTAAGACTGCCCAAATATTGTTACATCATTACCTGAGTTATCCCCAGTTACCTCTGTCAAGTGTCACGGTATCGAAAGTGAACTGGAAAAGATGTATGACGACTCCATTCAGGCGCAATTTTCTGTAGATGTGCAGCAGCTTTGGGTGATGCATGAGAGGATTCTACTATGCTGACAAAGCAATGAAAACAGGGCGCCGTTGCTGGATATCCTCGGGGATCTTTGTCTACAGTCATTTGACAAATCCATTGTGGAGTTTTTGAGTTTTTCGGGGTTGTTAGGTTTTTTTCCAAAATGAAACTGGTCTGAAATGTGAGATCTTCCATAGTGCAATGATGGAAAAAAAACTTGTTTTTTGGAGGTTTTCAAAAATGTCGGCCAAGTTGCGAAGTTGTCAGGTTGAGAGGTTTTTTGGCGGGGTTTTAAGATTTGGCACTGTGTTTTGAGGTTTTTTGGGGTTCAACAACCCCAAAAACAGATTTGTCAAAAGTCTGATGCAACCCGGGGCCCCCACTGGGCCACCGCACTCGCGCACTCCTTACGAACCCCGCGCGCGGCCCGTGCACCCTCGGACACACGACGCCGATGTTCGCTGTGCCGACGCTCGTCAGTCCATCGCGCATGTGTAGTGAATAATATGAGACAGTGAGACGAACCGGGCAGCTCAGGGTCGGAAGGAAGTGATGGGTAACTCGTTACATCACGTCACGCTGTGCTCCGCGGCTAACGGCTTTCTCGCCACCATCGCGCCGCCCGCGCGCCTCCTGCGTCGGCTTGACCTCGCAAGCGCGGCGCTGATGTGGACATGCTCGCGACTAAGGCTCCAACCCTTTCCATTTGCAAACGTTTTCAAACGGTAAAAACCGTTTTTATTTTGTCAGCTCTGGGAAACTGTTTATAAACAGTTTTAAACGGTATAAATGGTTTCAAAATAATCACTCACCTGGGATGAGTGCCAGCATGCACACTTGTAGTTCTCATGGTCCCAAATGGCTAGCTTGGGCATATTCCGAGGATCCTGAATGAGAATCGATAAGGCCTGAAGGCCTGACGGACATGGTTCCTGTCATCGGCTCCTAATCCCTATTTGGATGGAACGTAACGTGACTGATCACTTCCGGCAGTTCCCGCGTCCCGCTGAACTTGGACATTTCTTCTTGTTTTCCGACACCAGTCTTTCTGGTTCGGGTTTATCCAAAATACATAGGAAATATGATAGACATGCATCTGCATCAATGGGAGGCAAAAATATGTCAATTCCAACTGCAGAATCTCTTCAGAATGTCCCCGAAACTTACCCCCTGAAAAATACCATTTGAAAACTGTTTAAAACGGTTTTAAACTGTTTCCATACCATTTCCATTTGTTTTGTCCGGTTTCACAAACGGAAACGAAATGGTTGGAGCCTTACTCGCGACGCTGTCGGCGCAGCACTATGCATGCACGCAGGACATCGACCTCGTGCAGATCGCGCCGGGGACCGGGTGAGGTGGGCGTGTGGAGCGCGCGGACGTCGACGGGTTTTTGGCGGCAGGCACTTCGTCCTTCGAGGGTTCTGCAAAATGGACAAATGCACTGCCTCCGCCCCACTGTCCCTGCTTGCATGTTATCGACAAAGAACATACTTTCCCCGGGACAAGAACCAAAATATAATGGTGGATATAATGGCTCGCCCTGCAAGACAACGATTCTCTCCGTAACTTCACACGCAGATGCATTTGATAACAGAAAAGGGAACCAGTGATTTCTGGAAAAAAAAAAGAACACCTGGAACAATCTGGCCCGCTGTTGAAGAGGAAGTAGATCACTTAATTTCTGCAGAGGAATTAAGCAGGATTGTGTCGGGCATGGAGGGCCCTGCTTCCGAGTTTAATTGACTGCCTCTTGTCTGTGTTTCAGAGAGATTACTTAGTTCAGCAGGCCCTCCGAATCACCAGACCATTATATTTGCAAAAGAAGCTAGCTCAAATCTCTGGTGCAGTCACTTCAAGCTCTAAGGAAGGGGGTCAGGAGGAGCTGGTGAGCAGTGGACATGATAGTGAAGAGTGGGGCCTGCCACAATCTTCAAAGCTGCTTGGTTGGGTGGTTGTAAAGCAAGGAAGGGTGGGTGAAGAGAGATGACCAGGAAGCAACAATCTGTCCGCAGAGTGGCAACGGCCACATCGCTGCGAATTGCGGATGCCATTTGCAATTGGGTACGTAAATGCTCAACACCTAAAACGGCAATCTTTCCGCCTTGTTAAGTGTGGAGTTTAATGTGGACTATTCAATTCACTTTCAGATCGTCGGAAAGCCCCTCTTTCAGTTTGACAATTAGTGTTGCAGAATGTGGTAATTTAATCATCCCTTTCCGATCAACTGGGAACAAAGAAATTCTGTCGAAAGAGAAAAGCTGGGGGAATGTTACACTGGTTGAACATTTCAAGTTTTTTGGTGAAAAAACTAGTGAAAAATGGTTTGGATTTTACAGCAATTTTTCAGTGAGAAACCAAGTGAAAAACTTGTAACTTCTTCATGAATTTTTTGAACTTCAAAACTTTTTCAGCACTTTTTCAGAAATTTTTCACAAGGTTCAAAAAGCTCACCAAAATGTTTCAAGTTTTTCACCTACTTTTTTGGCGAAAAATTACTGTAAAATTCAAAACATTTTTCACCAAAATTTTCAGTGCAAAACTTGAAATGTTCAACCAGTGTTAGCCTTCCAACTGAGATGAATGCAATGATGAAAGGAGTATTTTTAGCACTCCTTTCAGTTTTGCCAGAATCAAAGACTTTAATCCTTTACGGAATGTGTGACACACCAAAAGACAATCACTGGTTGAGCATTTCAATTTTTTCACCTTCTTTTTCAGTGAAAAATGTTGTTTATTTTTCAGACATTTTTCACTGAAAAAGAAGGTGAAAATTTTAAAACTTTTTCAGCACTTTCTCAATTCAAGGTGAAAAATTCGAAATAAATAAGAAAGTGATGAAAATGTTTTGAAAATTTCACCTGCTTTTTCAGTGAAAAATGTGTGAAAAATAAACGACATTTTTCACTGAAAAAGAAGGTGAAATTTTTGAAATGTTCAACCAGTGAATGGTCACACATTCCACAAAGGATTAAAGTTTTTGATTCCAGCGACACTGAAAGGAGCACTAAAAATACTTCTTTCATCTTCACATTCATCTCGGTGGAAAGGATTACTTTCCTCCAACCTTTCCTTTTCGGCTGAATGTCTTTCTTTCCGGTTTAGTGGAAATGTTTGATTAAATTACCACATTCTGCCACACTAATTGCCAAACTGAAAGAGGGACCTTCCGATGATCTGAAAGTGAGTTGAATACTCAACATTAAACCCCACACTTAACAAGGCAGGAAGATTGCTTTTTTAGGTGTGTCATCATCTGCAAAGGGTTGGTAATTCAAATTTTTAATGATTTATCAAGCCGTCTTCAGTTCACCCTTAATCAATCTTAGATAACATGTACTTGATTGCTGTCCGTACGCTGGTGCAACCGACGGATCAATTCAGTTGATAGGATCATACCGGTTTCGGACATTGCCGCTTTCTAGTCACATTACTCCCAAATTTGAAATCAGTTGCTAAGGAGTTTGGAAGTTCGGACCGTCATGATCGAGCGCAGAAATGCGAGGCAATAACCATGTTTTGATTCTGATTTGGAGACCTGGTACCTAAGTTGGTACCAGGAACTTTTTTTCAAGATGCAACTGCTTTCATTTCTAAGTGCAGTCACTCATTTTCCAAAAATAGCCCAGTCACTTAAGGAAGCTTATCCCTTGTACCCGTGATCAGCTTCTGTAAGCGTACTGGTAGCTTTTTTTTTTTTTTTTGGAGTGTTTGGGATAATGAGATTCAGTCTGCAGAAACATTCCAAAAGTCATCCGCTGGGTCTACCAGAAAATTCCAGTTAATGCCGGGGAAGTTGTCCAGGGAGGAAATGCCATTACACACAAATACCATAGTGTGGGACTCCAGCCTTCGTAAAATTATCCTATCCCATTTTTTGAATCTTTCAATCTCAATGGCTTTATACCCACTAAAACCCCCACTGTGTATGTCCAGTCATCCGGCAGCGAGTCCTCGTTCATTAGTAGACCACTCCATGTTCTTAGGACAACATCCTTATTCAGCGCAAGATTATTGAATTTCAGTTTATTGGTGAGGATTCGATCTCATCCTAGTGTGGAATTAACAGATTTCAGCCATTTATTTTGAACCTCAACATCTGTCATCTTTCGGTCTGGATTCTTTAAAACTTTGTCATTGCGAATATTCCAGATTGTGTGCCATGCAGTGGATACCAGAATGGAAAATAATCTTCCCATCTCAGGGATAATTTTGCCCTTTGAGCCTTTGAACTTACAGCTCTTTGCAGAACTTAGGGCGCGGACATTTTTTCTTCCTTTTTAAGACATTTTTGATCCCCTGGACCAGAACAGCTGTTCTGGCCTCAGTTCTGGTCGGTTTCCCTCGAGAGTATGACCAAACGATCCGCACCGTAAATACGGAGGGCATGGCACCTTACGACTTTTCTGAGATGGCTACAATGAATACCTGGGGCAAATTCGTGATTTTTGAGACATTTGAGCGCAGGACAGCTGTAGCTTTGTGATGTCCTATGGGTCTAGATTTTTGATAGCATGTGTTTGGGGGTATTTCGGAGGGCACTGTGTCCTCAGATTGGCAGAATTCACGCTGGACTGCCTGCTGCAATGCCCGGAATATCTGCCAAATTCAGCGGCCTAATGTGTCTGTTTTTACAAGGATTCCCCCATTGGTAGTGGCTCAAACGAGCCTAGGACGCGCCATCCCATGTTTTTCGAAGGTACAGTTCTCAGATTGGACCAGCAATGACCTGAATCGCCTTGCTTGATGGCAGCATGTGATCCATCAGAGATGTGTTATGTCGCGCAATTTCCTGTGTTAGCACTCGATTTGGATGTTCTAAGCGGTCTGCATACTGATCCTGTATGCTTTAACTTCAATCTGGATGTCGAAAGACACAGGAATCATTATAGTGGATGAAATATTGAAAGGAGAAACATGGGTGAGATTCTACCGGCCACAGTGGACAGCCCAGCGCGAATTCTACCAATATGAGGACACAGTGCCCTCCAAAATACCCCCAAACACATACTATCAAAAATATAGGTCCATAGGACATCACAATTCAAAGCTACAGCTGTCCTGCACTCAAATGTCTCAAAAATCGCTAGGTATCATTGTAGCCATCCCAGAAAACATCGTAAGGTGCCATGCCCTCCGTATTTACGGTGCGGATCGTTTGGTCATACTCTCGAGGGAAACCGACCAGAACTGAGGCCAGAACAGCTGTTCTGGTCCAGGGGATCAAAAATGTCTTAAAAAGGAAGAAAAAATGTCCACGCCCTAAGTTCTGCAAAGAGCTGTAACAAGATTACAACCCAATATGAGCCCCCAGCTGAGGGGAGGCCACACGGGATATTTCATACCCCAGAGTTTCTGTGTTAGTTTTCAAATCAATTTTGCACCAGAGGCATCACATTCCAACACTATGTGCTCCAGGTTTTCAGGGACACCACAGGTTTGACAGATTGCTATCACTTCAAGATTATCAATATGTGTCCAGAAGTCACCAACTCTGAAATATTGTGAATTGACTTCCAGAATAATTCACGGTGAAGTCATCTTAAATTGATTGAATGTATTGTATAGATTTCCAAATCACTTCGTCTGTTGGGGTGTAATCAGAAATTTCATGTACCGAGCAGCGGATACAGTCCAAATTGATGAATGTTGATTTCCTGAGTGGCTCGGGTAGTTACCCTTGATAATTTTTGTAAAGATTCGCTGGGAGCCTTGTGAGATTAGCATGCCAGGGCAATTGAACATTATGTCAATTTGGGTATCAACCTCAAGTGAAGGGGGTGGGTCAATGTCTAAAGCAACGGGGAAATATGTTTTGTCTGCTTGAACTGTGTCCACGCAGTTCACTCATTTAGCCCTGCAAATACTTGAAAAGCAGGAAGTTTGGGTCTAGCATATTGTTTTCAGATTTTGTTCGGTCTTTAATCAGTGCTTTGAGCAGAAAGTCAGAGGAAGAGCATAGTAATAAGGGTACATTCTTTGGCAACTTCTGTAAGAGGATGAGGGCAGCATCCATTATTCCTGATTTGAAGTTCATTTTTATGGTTGGATTGTCAAATGTGAGGCAGACATTTTCATCCTCCTGCAGATCGTGTGAAACAATTCTGAATTTATTAATGACTTGGGGGTCATCCTGACCAGGCCATATAATCTTTACATGTAGAAAGGCTGTTATCAGCTCTGGGGTCTGCTCTAATGCACCTTGTCGTCTTGCGGCAATCTCATTCATTGAATCATCACCAGCAAAAATCCGGAAGCCATTTTGGACACTAAGCAATCTGAAGTTTGGATCATAGGTCACTTTCAACCTCCTGCTGGTTAGCATCTATCTCCTCTGCTGTCAGTTCTAGCTCATCACAGAGGTCTACCATTGGGACAAGTGGATTCCATTTTGGCACAATACAGTCTATTAGCATTTTAGCAGTCTCGATGCACTTGCCAGGGTTAAGGCAACCAAGTTCATTTCGATCTCTATTGCAAGGAGGGCATCCACAATTCTTTCGTCCAACACCACTAGGATTGATAGTCACCGTAGTTCTTCTCGTAACAATTATAAGGGCATCTTGAACGGTTCAAACTTATGTGGTTTCTGAGGCAGGTTGCAGCATCGCGAAGGCAGGTATTCTTGTAGGCTGGATAGCAGACAGAGGGGTGCTTCCATATTGCATAACAAGCTGCACTTCACGATCGATTGAGAGTGCTGTAAATTGAGGTTAAACTCGTGGGCTACAGAGATCATGCACTTGAGGTTGTCAGGTATTGTGTTTGACCTGGGAATGGGGAAATGGATGTTGTTCAGGAAAATGTTGATAATTTGACCGGGCCTGATATTTAGGTAGCTGGTCAAGCATTTTCTGAGTATGAAGTCAACAAAATAGCACCACAGTGGTCGATCTTCTCCTTGCATGAGATAGCATTGAAGATTCCAAAGATCAATAGCTTGATTTCGAGAAGAGATATCTAAAATTCCTTTGCCTCCTCGATCAACTGGGAGGATCATGTCTCGAGAGACACTCTGGCTGTCTTTCCGTCCCACAAGAAGGACCATATCAGTTTTTCAAGAGTTTCTTCAATTTCCTTTGGCATTCCTTGGACTCTGGTCAGATACTGTGTCCGACCTCCAATTACCATGCTAATGATATGATGTTTCCCTTCAAGCGTTGGGAGTGTTGTTTGCCAGCGCATGATATCTGCATTTATTTTCTCCAACACGGAGGGCCATGGTGTAGTATAAGTGATTTTGTTTCCAATCCATACACCTAGCATATGGCGGCTCTCGCCTTTGGGGACAATTCTAATAGTTTTGTTGATCGCACCAATTGGGCATTGATCATTAATTCGTCTTTCTCTTATGACTTTCTGACGATATGAGGGCATCCCAAAGGGCAGAAGTATCGTTTTGTACTCTTAAACTTCGCAGTTGATGCAGCTCACCAGAGTTGTAGAATTCCCCAGAGAGTTTCCATGGAGTCAGTGGATTTCAGGTAAATTGTTGTATTGTCAGCAAAAAGTGATAACACCAGATTCTTGTTTGTTCCGGGAATGATTACTCCCTTGATATCAGATTTCCGGAGCAGACATGCAAGAGGCTCGATAGCCAGATTGAATAATAAACAGGAGAGGGGATCTCCCTGTCTTACACCCCTGGTAACAATATATGGTTCACTGAGTTCGCCGTTAATCATAACTATGGTTTTGGCATCAGTGTATAAACTTTTGATTGTCTTTGAAAATTTGGGAGGGAAGCACATATGGTCTAGGACCCGCAGGAGTTAATCATGGCTAATTCGGTCGTATGCCTTTTATTGGTCAAGGGCAATAAGGATCCCATCTTCTTCTGCCACTTCGGCATAGTTAAGCAGGAATTTAGCTAATTTGACCTGGTCCTCAATTTTCCGCCCTTTCATGAAACTGGCTTGGTCTGGCCTTATCAAGGAGGGGGCAACATTCATTAATCGCATAGAGTAAGCCTTTGTCATAAGTTTATAGTCTGTATTCAACAATGTAATCGGTCTGTAGTTGCTAATGAAACCTGTGTCTCCTTTTTTGTACGCAAGACATAACCATCCCATGTTAAAGTTACATCTATCTGCTATTCCAAATTGTTCAATGTCCCGGTACAAGTCTGCGAGGAAGCCCATGATGTTGAAAGCTCCTGGTTTGTCTTTAGATTTTTTGTATTCAATGTCCATTATTTTGAAAAATTCGTATTGGATCCCATTTACTCCTGGGGCTCTGCCATTACTAGATAGTTTAAGAGCACTTTGTACATCCTCTTCTGTTAGATCCTTGTCCATTTCGTTATACACTGGTTGAGCATTTCAATTTTTTCACCTTCTTTTTCAGTGAAAAATGTTGTTTATTTTTCAGACATTTTTCACTGAAAAAGAAGTGAAAATTTTGAAATGTTCAACCAGTGATACTCATCTTTGGGTAATTGTGCATCACATTTGTTAAGCACTTCCTCAGTGCACATCACTCAGCCATAGTCATCCTCCTCTGGGATATCAGCTCGTTGGACAGACTCATGGTAATTACGGGCCATTTCCGCCGTTTGTTTTGGTCGGGTTTCAAAGCGGGTACAGTTGAATCATTATCTGTTCTCTTAAATTCATTTATGGTATTTTTCTGAGGTGGTACCCCTCGGTGGATCGAGTCCAGTGGTGTTTTCAGAGTTTCACCCTCGATGTCATATCAAGCTTCAGACTGGGCTTTCTTGCCGTCAGCCTCTTCTTTAAGATAGGTTTCAATCTCTCCTTCCAGGTGTAAAATTTGAAGATGCTTTCCTCAGTAGGCATGTCTTCATCATTGATAATAAGGTGCTTCTGCGCTGTCCATGTATGAATTTGGTCTGATCTTTCATTGACCAAGCGGGAGCATTTTTTACCTTCTGCAGTAAAGTCATCCTTGTACTTCTGCCATAGAGTTTGGATGTTGTGCCCGCTTTGCTGCCCAGTGCTGTTCAGCTCTTTCTTTGATCGAGTGCAAATATATTTCATAAATTTCGGAGTTTTGAGGAGAAGTTCCATATTCCTGGTCCATACTGCTCATCTACTTGGCATCTCAATTGGACGGAAATTAAGTAGTGATCACTGGCGATTAAGCTAGGTTGAATTCACCAATTTTGTTATCGTGTAAAACGGTCTACTGGGACGTAAATTCGGTCAAGGCGTGAACCGGACAAATGGATCTCATTTGTAATTGCATTAGTGTGTTTCTGGAAGCAAGTGTATTCATGTGTATCAGGGAATGTTGTCCACCAACCGTCTTGCATGTGAAAGAGGGCTTTCAGGCATAAGAAACTCAATGGTACTGGTTCCTCCTTGTTCGATGTACGATCTTTAACATTTCAACAAAATTCCAATCACCCAGTGTTTCGGTTGGAAATGGAAGCCCCAAATTTTTCAAGTAACAATACCATATTTGAGCCCACATTTTCTCTCTTTCCTGAGGTGTATTCGTGGCGTAGATATTGATAATATTTTTCGTTTCTCCCCTATGCGATGGGATAACAAGCATGACTCCATGCCCCTCAATAAGGACATATTCCTTTACATTTTCCGTGTCAACATATTTTTTGTTAAGAAAACTAACTCCAGCTGTGGAGTCTGGTTTTATTGGGTGGCCAGAGTTGAACAGTTTGAACCAATTTCTGTAGATGTTATTAAACTGGCTAGCAGTGATGTCATCCATGTGTGTTTCTTGCAAGGCAAGGACACCTATCTGATTATCATCGACCATCTTCTTCACGTATGTGAATTTGTGTCCTGTATTGGTCATAGATTTATTTTTTTCTCTCCCATTTATATTCTGAGATGCGATCATTATGTTTGAACGTGAGAACTTTGCTGAGCGAGCAAGTTTTGGAGGTTTATTCCTCTGTCTGATCTGTATATTTATCTCTTCCCAATTCTCGGGGATATGATATTGCCCTGTGTTTATATTCTCTGGGTTTGTGTCTGAATGTATGGGCAGCATGTCAATATCATCAATTAGATGTCCTGCTGCATTGTTAAAATTGTTAGTATGGGAGTCATTCCATGTTCCCTCTACATCTCCCATATTTATATCCGGAATTGCATGTGTACCATTCGTAATATGGCCGTTAGGTCGGTTCCACAGATCGGGAGCCGCCGCGGCTGATATGGGCATCAACCATGGTGAATCATGGTCTGTGGCAGTCATATTTCGAGATCATGGATGCTGCCCCTCGCCTATCACTGTAGCAGCCAGAGCAGCAGAGCTGCTACAGAAGGGGCTGTACATTGGGTAGTCGGAGCTAGGCCCCGCATCACCCCGACTCCTGCTGGTTTCACTCTCTGAACTCGTAGCCGGCAGGCACTGACGAGAGGGATGTACCACATCCACGAAACCCTCCCGTGAACCAGGAGGGCCCTCGGTACCAATCTGAATATTTGTGTTGTGTGTAGGCATGTTTTGGGTGCGTTTTAAGACTGCCGTCATGACATCAAGTGGTTCTGGACACATTATATCCATATCTTTGGCATTGTTTTGTTGAGGCAGAGTCCGTAGGGCATGAATATCCAGTATATTATTGTCAGTTTTGTGTCAGAACGAGGGTCAACCATGGAATGAAATGACTGGATTTCAAATCTGCAACACTAGAGCTACTTGTGATCACCGTAGGTAACTAGAGGTCCTCACAGACACTCAGAGAAATTAGTCCATATTGTGTTACTGTACTATTTGGACCAAATTTTCAGGTGACAGGTGACACGGTGCCATGAAGTGAACCAATTTAGTGTAGGTGACGGTGACAGACTGATTTTGCGGCCCAAATCAAGTGTACTGGTAGCGAGTCTACCCTTATAGGCCTTAGAAACGGTTTCAGGGCCTTATATTTGTCCCGATTGTGGGAGCACTCAACTGAATCAAACAGTGTATATTTTCCATGTAGCTCACCCTGTTCCTGACCTCCCCAGACAGAGTTGAGACTCAGTGGTATGAGAAATTGAGGACACGGATGGAGGCCCACCGTCTGACCCAAGTAAAGCCCAAACCGCCTTCCAGGGGCCATTTACGAACTTCCAAACTTATTGAGTGTGACCTGCTGCAATCAACTGAGTGAACGATGCCGGAGGCCCAGTGCCCAGCCATCTGAACCAGAAATTAGGTCAAGTTAGATGGACCGCTATGAGCAGAGAGGTATAAAACGCTGTGGTTGACCAGAGGTCCAACATCTCGAAGGCAGGTGGATGGAGAAGTTGCAGGGGAAATGCCAATTGAATGAATGAGCAAGAACTTCAAGCTTAAAACCGATAATGGGCTCCTGATGTCCATTCGTAGGTACCTGGGATGCCCAGAGGGCCTTAAGAATTGAATTTGTTGACTTCCATGAACTGTGCACTGTTGAGTTGTACCAGGATGTTCTTGGGGCAAGGTGGGGAGGAGTTGGGCACATACTCCCACTTGGGACCATCAGGGCACGAAGCAGTGCTAGTGAATGGTTGGGTGTGTTCATACCGTTTGGCGCTAATTAAACGTTCAGTGAGGAATAGTAGGATAACGACATTGTGCTCACCACATGCAGATCAAACAAGCGAAGGAGCTTCATACCCAGGGGTAATGCTGTACATGTACCAGCTGACATCGATGTCGATCTCTATCATGTGATCTGTATCACAGGCCGGAGGCCGGGGCAGATAACTCATTTCCTGACAGTATTGTCATTGAAATCACACCGGGAGAGAAAGAGGAGAATGGAAATTCAGGCTAGTTCCAGATGCAGAGTGACAATAACCTGAGTTGTACTTTTCGAGGAGAGTGCCGCTTAGAACGGCTTGGAGGGAGAGGCTGCCAACCACGCCACAGGTCCCCCCTCCAAAAAACATGCGAGCGAAGCGAAGCACGGGCGCGACCTCGTGCCCTCTGACTAACTGTATCCACCTTCGCAATGTGCAACCCACGCATTCACAAAAGTCCACGAATGGGCATCAAAGAATGCGCCGAACACATAGATGCTGATGATCTCCACACGAACTGTCAACAAAACAAGGTGGTTGGGGGAAGATCGCGCAGGTAGTTCTTGTAGATAGGCGGAGGAACAATCCCCATGCGATCACAGAGAGGTGTTGAGGCTTTCTCGATGTCCCAGAACTCCCGGGCACACATGAGTGCAAACCTAGACGTGACCGGACCATATGGCATAGTGGCCATAGATTTAGCGGCTGCCCTTTTCATTTGATTTTTTTGTGACCTACTTAGTGGCTATGCCTATGTTTAGCTCATCCCCCTGCTGCGCCTTTTTATATATATTATTAATCATTATCATTTATTTCCTCCAATTCCGCACAGCTTAACAGAAAAGCGGGCAGGGGATGGTTACCAGATGCATCATTCAATAAGGAAATCATCAATCCGTTGCACAAATATACTTCAGCACAATGGCAACAACATGGCGGAAATTGAGCTCTGAAGAGAAGGCAAGTTACAATTGCAGGAAATAAATGAGAAGGAGAATATGTGGTGTGGCCCTTTAAAGGTATAATTTAAGGTGTTGGACAAACACTGCCTGGCATAACCCTCAAGTTTGAGGTTTTTATCTGAATTTCGGACCTGACATCGACTAAGGAAAGCTGACTTTTATCTGAACCTGTGTGCTGGGAGTGGGACAAGGTCTTACATTTCAAACGCGTGACCACTTTAATTGAATAGTGTGCTCTTACATTTCCAAACGAGTGATATTCCCAAACATGTGACTAGTTTAATTAGACAGCGAAAACACGTGAATATTCCAATTCAACCTCAGCAAAGCCCTGGTTTTGGCCACCCCTCCTCCCACTGATATCCAGGTGTATTCTGAGCACGTTTGCCTACAAAAACCTGAGAATCTGCTAAGGTTTGAGTGTGCTGGGAGCGAGACAAGGCCATGCATTTTCAAACGTGTGATATTCCCAAACACTGACTAGTTTAATTATACAGTCCAAACACATGAACATTCCAATCCAACCTCAGCAAAGCCCTGTATGCTCGGTGATGGCCAGGTAAATTCTGAGCAGGTTTTGTCGCAAAAACTAGAGAATTCGCTAAGTTTTGAGTGTGTTGGGAGTCGGACAAGGTCTTAAAATTTTTAATGTGTGACCTTGTATACAGCAGTGTGCTCTTACATTTCCAAACGTGTTACTAGTTTAATTATACAACAAAAACACGTGAATATTCCAATTCAACCTCAGCAAACACTGTGTTCAGCCTGTCCTTACTATATTGGGACTGGCAAGTGATGACTTGTGATGTCCCTTTGTACTTTGCATGAGCACTCATATGATATGAATGAGTTCTGGGAATGTGTTATCGAGGCAGTCCGCCTCTGGTGGGTGCTCCTGTGGCATCAAATATGCAGAATTCAACCGAAATTACACTACTTGCCAACATCTCAGGTGTCTTAGGTAGTCACCAGAGCAGAATCCAAAGTTTGACACTTGGGATCTCTAGAATCCCTCTTACAGACCATATTGAACCAGAGATCTCAGGAAACGGTTGAGTATTGGTTGAGAAATATCCATTTGTCCGAGTACTAGGTTTGTCTGGTGGGGGATAGTATGGATAATTAATTAGCTGCTGCATCTACTCAGCTGCTCAGTTCTTTATCAAGTGGTCTGCAAATGCATGCACCCTGTAGTGAGACACATACTTGTCCGTGATGAACCACCTCACGTTCGCGGCCCAGCAACCACTTGTACTGATACATGATGCGAGCGGGTCAGCAGTACTAGGAGGTATTCGGGGTCATACATCAGCTGCCATGGCCCAGGAACACCCGGCAAGCAACGCTATCATGGGTAATCCAGCCAAAAACAGGCTGTCCCATCCCAGTTTCCATACAGGCATGAGATAACGACTTTTGGGCTTGATCCCGCTGGATGTAGCCTGAAACATGATAAATAGGGATAAAACTTGGGGAGGCAATACATTTAAGTTATATACCCTCTGGTGGAAAGTTCAGTGATGGCCACCAGTGGCCGCCATTGGATATTGGCAGCCATTGGATATTGGCAGCCATTGGTAGACACCACGTGATGATGTGAGCCGGCAGGTCCTGAGATAAGATAGTGATCCCCATCAATCTCCGGTGGCTTGGGCCAGCTACTGTGTGATTGCCATGGGATTCCACTGGATTCCGTTGTGAATTGGCGGCCAATGTATAGTTTGTTCATATTTACAAAGCTCTCTGCTCAGCATCACAATAAATGATTCCTGCAAACCGAATTATATCACATAACTCAGGGATGTTCAACCATTTCAACCTGCATGGGAGCCTTGTATGTAGGCTGTATTTACGCTCTGTACATACAATTTTGGGGGTTCAATAAATTCTCTGTACTCCATACACAATTGGTACAACTCTGAAAGTGTTCACATAATTAACGAGTGCTTGATATATAACTGGTTGTGAACATAATGGAGGCCAGTCACGCATTGAACGGTAGGTCCAATAATTTGGCCATTGAAACACGATGGAAACCACTGGTTTTCACTGGCTTTTGTAGGAATAAAATTAAAGGTTGGTATCCACTTCCAGTGGAGCATGGGCTAGTTTACACTACTTCAAACCCCAGAACAAAAGTCCACTTGCTCCAGTAGATACCACTGGAAATGGGTGAGCATACTGTAGGCCAGCAATCTCCAGTGGAATCCACTGGCTTCCACTGGGCTTCCACTGGCCGTCGGCATGATCCAATGCCGACCGATGCCGATTGGCAGACTTTCCAGCTCCACATATATTACTGAAATGTTATATCCGTGCAACTCGGAGTTCCTCGGAGCTCCGATCGGACTTCCTTCGGAATTTCCGAGGGGGACTTCTATTCATCGCAAGGGACATTACGCGATGAGAGATTACCAAGCGGATTCCTCTTACTCATATTCCCTTACTTCACTCTCGGAGTTTATCCGACATCCACTTATTGTCCACGGACTTATACTTACTCATCATTCACAAGATGTCTTAACGACTTATTGTCCACGGACTTATACTTACTAATCCTTCACAGGATTGTCTTGACGACTTATTGTCCACGGACTTATACTTACTAATCTTTCACAACTTATTGTACTTCACTAAACAATTAGCTTACTAGTATTTAAGCCAAGTAGTTTAGCCTCTGTTCTTCAGTTTGATAATTATATATGTTATTGTGTTCTCCCTTCCCAACGCAACCTGAGTCGGACTTTCCGACCTATCAGATATTCCGTGCCTCCTCCGGCCCTCCTGCATCCTTACTCGTCCTCCCGTTCTTATCTCTGGACTTGACTCTCCTTGGTCGCAAGCCGGGTAGTTGCACACTCTTGTTTGTAGTGCTTGCGAGAACGACCTTCTGACCCTTCGGAACTCCGTGACGAACTCCGACATTTTACCTTCGGACTTTCTCGGCAATTCTGATTCCCTCAGCTCAGCACTTAACATGAAAGTTCTGAGGCTATTGCCAAAGGGAGCAAGAGGTCATTCTGCGGGTGGAAGATAGTGAAACTGTCACTATTTCAAATGATGTTGCTGATTACTGTGTGCGTTCTTCCGATCCGGAGTTGATGGTCTCTGTTTATGGTGCCATTCTGAATTGACAAGCAAGGTGACACAAGAGAGCGAAAACGGAAGGTTGGACCAATATCCTGAGGCACCAATTGATGTGAAAGGGCATGCTCATCAGAAAAGAGGGAGATGGGCCCTCCCCTGCAGCACATTTAGTTCAGAATTGCATGATCAGTACAAAACTCATGTCACCCATCTTCGAAGGGTGCCGCTTGTGCCAGTTCTTCTTGGTCCCACCCTTCCACAACCTGATCGAGGTGCTGCAGAGTATGAAAAATGGTGCCATGCAATGCTCATACTGTTCAAACTGTGGCCTAATCCTGAGGATCTTAAGGATATTAAACAGTCTTGGAGTTCAGCATTCAATAGTACCAGCTTCCCCAGATGATCTCAAGCAAGTCATCAACATGAATGCTGAGAATGAATGCCAGGATGCTCGAGATGAGTACAGTAAACAGTGTCGAGCTGGGAAAGTTGGTGGTCTTCTAGGAGGCGCTAATGTGGTTGGTATTGGTGGTGACCTGTACAGCTTGACAAATCCAGTTGAAAACAACAATTTATTAGATGGAGAGGAAGCGGATATAGAAACATCAGCTGTGAAAAAGATCGCAGTGAGATCAAAGAGGACGAGCTTACCTACCTCTGGATAGATTAGGCTTGTGGGTGAGTAAACCAACATGTACTGAGATGGCCTCTGAGGATCTACATGTCACCGCTGCAGCACCTGCAGATCTGGCAGCATTGGATGCCCAGGCAACTTTGATGAATGTCCTGAAGAAGGGTCGAAGACCGAACAAGAGATGAGCTGATGACAATGATCCCCTTGATGAAAGGCCAGGCTCAAGAAGAAGAGTAACAGAAGATGATGAAGATCCTATAACGGGGCTGGCAACCTTGAATGAGAACATCAATGTATTCCCTTGAGACATGTCAGTCCTGAGGAGGTTAGTTTTGTTTTTGCGAGAGGTAACCCTGTTCGACGGCTACATGGACACATAGATAGTGCTGCCGTGAGGTGAGGTTGAGGTACCTCAAGGTGATCGGCCATCAACCTCGGCCGACCTCAAGGTACATCAAGGGCCTCGGGTTGCTTGACCATAAATGGAAGCTTGGTCTCCCACGCCTATGTGCTGCTCTAAATGAGCACTCTACACACCACATATAAATCACCTTTCAGCCTATATTGGTTCAGAATGACTTCAGACATCACCTGACCTTTTTTTCTGCCCCAAATATCGAAGAATTGGTCAAATTGAAGCAAATTTAGTTGAGGCGACATAACACGATCATAGCCATAAGTTCTTCGCGTTCTCTTCCCATTTCACTCGCAAAATTTGGAATTGCATGCCGGAACCTTGTAGAATAATAATTCGTGCCTGTGTTTGACTGTTTCTAATGAACTCTTTTCTTCTGCCACTTTGCACGGTTTCGGAGGTGTGAATTGATGCAATCATCGTGATTTTTTCGTGCACTATGGTGTAATAGGTGCATGAAATGGGTGTAAACATAAAATTGAGTATTTGGGAGCCCTGCAAAGAGCTGGAATTACAGGGAGTGCACAGAGCTCTTGTGACCGTGAAAGGAAATTGCATCAATGAGCTCGGAGATAACTCCAGCGGAGTCGAGGTGATGTCACCTTGAGGTGCCATATATGGTAACGGTCCGAGGTGAGTTCCACCTCACCTCGGAGGGCCTCGACCTCGTGGCAGCACTACACATAGAAAGTTAAGTGATCGACCCACCCGATCATGGGTTATGCGGGTTTTTCCTTAAAAAGGCAATTTTGTCGAAAATACCACTTCTGGACGATGGAAAAGGTATCTGGGTATTGCGATGGAATATCATAAGAAATCCCTATTGATTGACATGGCTGTCCATTGAGCGGTTATGCACTGTGTTCCCACCCCCCGTAGACAGAGGGTCCGTCTACCCCCATAGACGAAGGGTACACAGACTTCTTTGTCTACCTATGTCTACATCATGTAGACACAGTCGATCTACATATGTCTATGTCGGTCTACGTCAGTCTACATCGGTCCATGCACGTAGATTGACATAGATGTAGGTAGACACATGTAGATGCACGTAGACAAATGTGCGGAGATTTAAGACAACCCTGAAAAAGTGGATGCATAAATTTGATGAGCAAGGTGTGTCTACGTGTGTCCGCAGCGTAGACGCAGGTAGACATACATAGCCAACGGGTAGACAGACCGTGTCTACGCCACGTGGCCGGACATAGCTGGACACGAGATAAGTGCACCGAAGGTCCGTCTATGTCATGGCGTACGCATAGGTAGCCGGACGTAGCCGAAGATCGCCGCATGTCGGCGCATGTAGGATAAGGTAGACGGTGGTGCATCTACATAGGGTGGGAACGCGGTGATGGAGATCTGAAGGGATGAAAATTTCCTAAAAAGGCAATTTTGTCGAAACACCACTTCTGGACGATGGACAAGTGATCTGTTTATTGCGATGGAAAAGCGTACAGAATGCCTATCGTTTGACCTAACTTTCATGGCTGTCCATTGCGCGGTTATCGAGATCTGAAGACACGAAAATTGCCTAAAATGGACATTTTCGCCAAAGGCACCACTTCTGGATGATGGACAAGCGATCCGTGTATTGCGATGGAATGTCATAAAAAATCCCTATTGATTGACCTGACTTGCATGGCTGTCCATTGAGCGGTTATGGAGATCTGAAGGGATGAAAAATTCCTAAAAAGGCAAATTTTGTCGAAACACCACTTCAGGACAATGGACAAGCGATCTGTTTCTTGCGATGGAAAAGTGTAAAGAACTCCTATTGTTTGACCTAACTTGAATGGCTGTCCATTCCATGGCTATTGAGATATGAAGACACGAAAAACATTTTCGCCGAAATCCCATTTCCGGACGATTGTCAAGCGCAAATTGCGTAAATTGCGCAAATTATGTTTTTTGCGTTTTTTGCACTTGCACATGTTTGGTTCAACAGGCATCAAAGCATAGCATCAACACAAACCCTTGCACCTGTGTGCCAGGTTACAACAAATGCGAAGCAATGGAAATGAAAACAAGTTGTGTTTATACCACAAATATTGGTCATCTTCTACTACATTTTTGCGATCTACAACACTCATTTTTTTTTGCTCATTTTGGGACTTGATTCCCATTTCACACACGCAGTTCTTGTTGACAACCTCTGATTTATTTTTCTACGTTTAAAAACTCAGAAGAGTTAACATGCCAACACTCTAATTGCTTGCTAACTGATTTCCTGTTTCCGAACACTTGAATCTAGGCTGGCTTATATAATCACCCCCCACTGTCTATTGCTTACATAAACTCTTGTCGTTTCCAAAGTATGGACAGGCAAACAACCTGTAACAGAGGCGAATCAACGACGTTTTGCCACATCACAGTCTCTCTCCTTTGCCACACCAGATTATGATTTCCTGAGCACTACCATGTCATCCATTGCCTCTCCTTTGACAATTCACCCAAGTCCCAGTCGCTTGTGCACGGCCTTATTTCTGCAGGCAATATACATTTATACATATGCTCTACTACTGTACCATTTTGACCGTAAGTTCATCAATTTTTATCTGAGATGCCCGGGAAATTTTGTTTCGATTCAAGGTGATTTTTGCACACATCAAAAGTAGTGCTGTCCAAATATGATATGAATATGAAAAATCACGTATCATATCATATGCATATCATATCACCATCCTTGGGGCCATATCATATCTGTATTATATCTTCCGCATATTTATTCTGCTATATCTGATATGATTATTCGTGAATATTTATGACTTCCAGGTAGTTCAGACCCATGCTGAGCCCTGACTTCAACCATTCCCATGCTACTTACCTACCTACCTTTGTGATTATACATATAGAGGAGTTTTCGGGACTCATTGATGTTTGATTGTCCTTCAAGGTGTGTTTCATATCACTTTCATGCTTGAGAAAAGGCACTCCACATCAGTACCAACCCCAGGAATGGCAAGAATATCCCTTGCTATGTGTAGTACGGTCAGCATTGTTCCCTGGTTTTGCTAGTGCCCAGAATGAGCCATTGCAAGTACAAGTATTGAAGGACAACAGGTTACCTTACACCATCCGAGTGGGTTGTCAAATCTGGGCTTGACTGGAGAAATTCAACCCATGTACATCTCAACTTCATCCATACCCACAAACAACATTGATTTCTACCTCTCAGCATGGGATCAACGTCCGCGGCGGGCGGTGCGCGTCGCCATCCACCCTGTTTACACTCCGCGTATTAACCGCACACAACAAATAGCAGATGGCAGGGCTCTTCTGGGACATCCTCAACGAGCTCACGACCATATGGCTCCCGCTGTCGCCAGTCCCCGCATGCGCCTGTGGATCCACGCCCGCTCAATCAGCAACAATCAACAACACCGCACCGTTTGGGTAGGTGGGCGCGCCGGCGCAGCCGACCACCGCGCTGCTGATGTATAGTGCCGATCTCGAGCGGCTTCCCGTCTTCTCACAGACTGCACTGTCCCCATCACATACTCGTGCAAGCGGTTGAGATCCGCTGGTACAAGGCGTGATGTATCCTGGGCACGCAGGCCCGGGGTGGGCGGATCCTCACTCTTCGGGGAATCCCCCCGGTTCAATCATGTGGGCGGTGCCAGCGCGGAGGACTTCATCAGCATGCTGGACAACGATTCGCTACGCTGGCGATGTGGGTGAATGTGCCCGCAAGTCTAGGGTACGTTGTGTCGAGCTCGTTGAAACTGCGCTAAATTTGTTCCAGGTTGCAGGGCACTTGGGTGGGGCACCTATTTGTCCTCCGTGCACGACGGCTCTGCTGCGGCACTTTGTAGACTAAATGTACTAGATCTGTTCCGAGCACGCTTCACCCAGTTCCCGAAGGTGTAATAGAAGCGGGTCTCCCGCGGATGTCGGATAGAGCACGCGTGAAATGAAAGTGTTCAGGTTCACGTTGCTGTCGAAGCAACAGCACGAGAAAATGGAGGGAAAAGCGAGATGTCTGGGCCTTACATCCCTATTTATCTTGGGCTCAGTTCTGTAGGCATACTGGCGGCTGTACACTTTTGAGTGTAATAAAACAGCAAAATCTAAACAAATCAGAAATAATTCTAGGTTTGATTTTTGTTTCTACACTCAAAAGTGTACAGCCACCAGTCTGCCCCAGAGAGTACGCTTTGACCGTTTTTGATCGCCATCAACGGGTTTCAGGCGAGCGGTCACGAATGTCTGCGGTGTCAAAGCCCGCCGCACTGACCCTGCCCGCGACACTATGCCCGCACCTCCCGGACCTTCCCGAAACTTGACTCAGCCCCCTACCCGCCCGTGTCCGGCCAGCCCCGGACCCCAAGTGTGTCCCTGACCCTCCAGTGACACGCCGCTGACCCGGCACGGACCACGGCGCTGACACGGCTGACACTGCGCCTCGACACCATCTTGACCCCGGCCCCTCCGATGACCCACGCGTGACCCCCGCCCCCTGCTGCCACCGCCGCCGCGACGCGACGCGTTTGTTTGCGCACGCATCCGGCTATCACTGGCACAGCTCCTCATCTCTACCGCCGTCAGCTAACCCTCCCGTCCTCCTTCTACTCCCGCATCCACCATTCCCTCCCTTAAACTAGGCTCAACTAGCGCTTCGACTAGCCACAAATTCCCTATCCCCTATCCCGATCCTCTCTCCTCCCTTGCGCCTATCTCCACGACAGATCTCCCATCCCCGCCATTGCGGATTCTCCGTTCGCAGCATGCGACGCGCTCTCACTTCGGATAACGACTGCGACGGTCTCGGGATGGCTAATACTACGACTAGGTGCGCAATCACACGCTCCTCGTCTCCACATCGCCACTAACACCCGTTTTCTTGCACACGGCACATTCTCAGCTACGCTCCCCGCCCTTTCTGGGTCGTCATCGCTCCCATCTTCGCTCTCGCCCTCCGCCTCCTCGCTAGCCACCACCTGCGCTTTCCTCATCGATCGCCCATGCGCCCTGCGGCCTCGTCCCTCCGCCAGTCTACCCTCCCTTAACCCGCTGCCGTAGACGCTGCGCACACGCTCCCATGGCAGCACCGCCGCGCGATCTTTTGCCGCATTGGGCCTGCGGCGCTCTCGAGATGAGTTAGACTAATCTTCGGGCAAGGTGCGTAATCATACGCTCCTCGTGTCTACAATTCCGCTTACATTCCCTTTCCTTCAGCATGCGCAAGCCATCCCCTTGGAACCCAGTTCGCCTCCTGCCCTGTAGCCCTCGCCCCTACCTCTCCTCCTCGCCCTCCCTTCCCGCCCTCGTTCCGGCGGCTTCCAGCGGCGCCGTCCTCACGCGCTGATATCTTGCACCCCTCTCCTGCCGCGCCCGCGGCCAATCGACTCGGTTTACCATCTCCCGCAATCTCATGGCACCCTTCCCTGCTCACCACGCCTCCAAGCTTCCTCTATTGCGCTAAACCCTTCCCCCACCCTATCTATCGTCTCGCTTTCCGCTTGCTCAGGCCACACGGACGACGAATCTCACGCTCATTAGGCGCCTCTCGTCGCCATTTCCCCGCTGCGTACTCCATCGCCGCGTATAATCATTCAAAGGTGCGTAAATGAAATCCCTAGATTTACCGCCCCCGCTGATTCAAAAAATATCCCCGTCTTCGCGCCGGCCCATACGACGCGCGACAATGCGGCAGCACACCGGCGTGTCCCTTTCCCGTATACCACATCCCTGGTGCTTCCCTGCGCCCGTCTACGCCGCCGCTACGCTCTGCACGGCGTCGCAGATTCCCTGTAATCGCCTCGCGCCGCGCCCCCTTCGCCCACAATCGGCTCGACCGCCACGCGCGCCTTGAACCATCTTTGTACACGACCACGGCGCCTTCGCCTCCCTGCACACACTGGTTGTTCACCCCCACGACGCCGGCAACACCCGTTCACACTCCGTTTGGCGGACTCTGGAGACGACACATCCGCATCCCTCTCCATTAATCCCTACAAATCGTTGAACATTATAGCTACATATCATTCCGTGTAGCTCTAGCGACTGCGTTCGGACGCGTGGCTTCGCCTTACAAACGGGTTTTGCATTCGGTACGTCCATTCTTCTCCCTCTAGTCGAAATTCCGGCTCAGTATCTATCTACATAGATCGTCCTTCGCCGCGACGAGACGCCGCTGACAGCAACCTACGTCGACGGCAGATTCACTCATTCGTCTACGGCCCTAACTCGGCTCGGGGCGCCCTGCTCTGTTTTTAAGCGCCACCGTCGTCGCGATTCGCGGTTGTGAAAGCTGCTACGATGCAACTCACCGAGAGGGCCAAAAACAATAGATCCATACCACGCTGATACCACGCTTGTTGCTGTCACGGCGGACAAGTTGATGTCATCTTCCCTTTTGTCATGTGCAGTCACGGTGACTGTCATCCTGATTGTCACCCAGACTGTCATCGGGACTGTCATCTCGCCAACTGGGTTGGTCGTGAGAAAATGTCAAACTTGTATTGCTTCTATTTTCCATCTGCCTCATCCTTGCTTCAGAAAAATACAGAAAAAATGCAGGGGAGTCTAAATTCTCCCAGGAAGAGGACACCGAATTTTTCATTTTTTCCTGTGGGCTGTGTTGTCCCCGCTCGTGGGAAACACCCCAGGAGGCTCCCCCTAAGGCAACATCTGGTCAACCCAAGCACCCTCTTGCCTCTGGTGAAGTCAAGACCTCAGACTTGCAGTGCAATTTAAAGCTTCAAGCCTGTGTTCAGTCTTTCCTACTAAATGCTGTGCTCGGCAAATTGTTGCCTTCATCGCCGTGCAAAGAACGGAAACCTGGAGGAAGGCTCAACTATATGTACTTTTACGTGTGTCAAACTGTGTGTTACTCAAGACCACTCGTAGTCATCTCACAGCTGTAGATTTGCATACTTGTTCATTGCTTGGTCATACATAGGGTAAATAGGAGACTCTTACCCTTTCTGGAGACATATCAATTATAGCATTGAACTGGAAAAAATCGTGTCGCGTCGGTGCAGCGCTGCCGTATTTTCTTTACCAATTTCTGGTAATGTCCAACCTTGGCCCGACCAGCGAAACGCGCAAGCGAAACAGGCAAGCATGACAGTCGGCGTGTCGGTCCGGGTGCCGGCAACACTTTGCAAGATGACAGTCTCGATGACAGTCCGCATGACAGTCACGGTGACTGCACATGACAAAAGGGAAGATGACATCAACTTGTCCGCCGTGTGTGATACAGGTCTTCCCGCTGACATCGGCGATAGCCGAAGCTGACCATAGGTATTGAATCTGGAAGGCGACGGTCAAGCTTCGTCGAAAATGTATGTTTCCGAAACGTAAAATGAGCCACGGTAGCATCGGATGGATTGAATGACCCTCGCACCTGTGCGCGCGTATAAATCGCCGTTCAAGAGGTTTGACGCAAAGTTCATGCTCGCTGAATTTTGCTCCGTCAAGGCTTCACAAGGGTGCTGGCATTCTTTGGCATGAACATGAAAACTCTGAGTAGCTACGTGAATCTCCTTTCCGCCCGATCCTTTGGAGAACACTCCCTCCTGTGTACGTCATGCAGTGTCCCCGCGGCCAATCTGGTTATCTGACGTTTGTCTTGTCTTGTCTCGCACGGACAGGAAGTCGTTGTTTCTTATATAGATGTTCCACCCTTAGATTCATCCGTTCGCCAAGATTCTGCACAAGACGAAGTGCTTCAATCCAACAGAACCTATGTTACAGAACCAATCGCAGTGGTCCCACAGGCACCACACGCTTTCCTTACGCCGTTAAATGACACAACTCAGAACGCAGCGCGCACCGCTCGGGCTGCAGCGGATGCAACATCCCGAACAATGCTTCCCTACAATTCCTCCCAGTCGCAATTCCGAGTTCCACTGCCTGCCTTTCTGTCTGAGGCTCCATGTTTGCTTCTTCTTCGGCTCCACCGACTTTGAGATCACGGTGCCTGGCTGAAAAGCCAACTTCAACCGTTCCAACACATATGGATACCGAAGATGACGAATCCCAAAACCGTCTTGCTTCTGCGCCCTCTTTGCATCAGAGACACATCTCCCTCATCAAAACCCGAAGACTCACATGTAAATCAGATCCAACACAAACAGCCCGTAGTACGGATGGTCCGTTAGCGCAGTCGAGTTGCCGTCGCTCTGGCCGGCGCGGATGTCGCGGTGCGCCACTGGGTCGACCGCCAGCGGCACGACGACGCCGACGTACATCAAGAGGTTGAAGAACATGAATATCAGGGTGAGGTCCTGGCGGTCGTCCGCCATACCCGACGCGCACATGCAACATGTGAGCGAGCCGACCACCAAGCTGAAAGTGGACTGACACATCTTTTTCAGAATTTTTTATGCGGAGAATGAGCGTTGGTACGCACGACGGTGAGGTGGGCGATGCCGATGATACTGTGATGGTCGTGCGCGACGATGGCCGCTGACAGGCCTAGAGCGGTCGCGGAAACCACCCAAGCACCATAGTGGCCGAGTGCAGCGAAGAAGGCTTTGACCGTGGGCGACCCTGGTCCAGTTCCCGGATATCGTGGTCGAGGCATGTTCTCTGTCCAAATCGTTCTGGACCGGGAGGCTGTTCTTTATGTCGTCCTGTCTTTAATTTACCAAAATAGGAAGGAGGGCCGGAGGCGGTGCGGCCTCGCTGAAGAAGAGATGGGTTGTCCTGACGGGGACTGAGGTCGTGTGCGGTCGTGCACGTGGGGATAGCTAGGCCGTGGAACAATATCTCTCTCTTGATGGTCAAGAAAGAGACCCTACGACAGAAGAATTAGTAGATTAATTGTAACCGAAAACTTAGCTCAGGTTGCTCGACGTTTCGTCTCTGTAAAACTTGCTCACTCCTGTGCACGTAACTCGGTGGAGAAAAAAGGTGCCTTCCTCGGTAATAGGCCGAGCGAATAAATACATGATTGGGACGGCTGCTCGCGTACTCCTGCGACACCGGAGCCCGCAAGTTGGACATGATAAATGAAATGGATATGTAAGGTGTCCGCGGTGGATACGTCGGTTGGACCAGAGAGGCAGCGTCGCGTCGGGATTGCCTACTAAAATAAGTGAATCGTCCGTACTATATCAATTCCGCAGCCATCGTTGTCAAGTCCAGAACGTCCACGGGTGCAGCGACCCTTTTTGCGCTGATAGGCATCGGCACGTGTACGAGGTTGCCGTCGGCGGAGAGTGTGGGTCTTGGCAGTGCAGTGCGGGAAATGGCCACCGCGCAGCTGTGGACAAGATAGGAGTAGAGCGAGGAGATAATTCTGAGAGGAACAATGGAGGTAGTAAGCAGGACGTCTCGGGCGATGGAAGCAGATAACGGTCGTGCGGCGTTACCGCATTAGGTTATCACGTGCAACCGGCCCGATCCCCGAAGCCGACGAGGAGTCGTACTTCCACATCGCGGCTCTGACTGTATATCATCCTAGGATTATTCCGCGCGCCAGCTTGACTCTCATTATCAGAAATTCATGTTCTGCAACACAGCCGTTCCCGCCGTCCTGCGGGAACGGAATTAATTTCCAAAAAATTCACCTCAAAAAATTCTATGATTCAGAGTCGGTTTTTAACGCTGAGTACGGAGGGGATCATTTGAAGTTGCACCCAATAAGGGAGTGACTTGTGCGAAAAAATGTTTGATGTTTCAGTGTCACGTTTTAACGCTGTGTAACATACAAGTTACCACAAGGCTTCCTTCACAATTCCTTGATGTGTACCGCCGAAGTCATACCCAAAGAAGTTTGATGTTACATATGGTTCAGACTCGGCTTCTGACATTGAGTAACCTACAAGTTACCGTGAGGCTTCATTTGAAGTCCTCGTGGAGAAATTCACAATTCCTTCCTTAACAGCTCCAGTCTCTTAAGGAAAACGGGCACTTACAACAGCAAGGACTAGTGTGATTGGGCCCCCCGCCCAGGCCCTCCTCCATGAATTCAGTCCAATTCCCTCACATTTTCACTGCTTCTGATGGTTTCTATAGGATTCAAATGCCCCGTGGAAGGCGGTTTTGAGGTATACAACCTCCCATCTTCCTCCCCAATTCTCCAGAATCAATTCATCTCTGAGGGGTACATTTTCGAGGGTGGTCAGTACATTTGACCTATGAGTTCCGGAATCGCAGAGTTGAAATAGTGCCCGTGCCGTCGGCGTAGAGGAAAACTAACCCATATCACCTGTTCCCAGTAACGAAATACACATTCTATATAAATTCCAGCTCAAGCACTGTTACATGCATGCAAAATGTGTGTACTCATGTATATATAGTCCGGGAAGCCTATGACAGATAACCTGTCATAGTGGCCTTTTGGCTCAGTTGGTAACAATGCTAGCTCCCGGGCACGTTACGTAACAGTATGACAGGTTTAAACCGGTCGCGAGTTCAAACCCTGGTGGTGGCATATTTTTCAGGCCTGGAGCACTTGATTTAATTTGTCATCATTTGAACTCGGTAACGTCCGGCAGGTCGATCATGTGACCTGGGGTCTATTATGTATCATTTGGTCTTTGGAAGTGCACCCGGGGTTCCGTCCCCGGTCCGGCCCATTTCGGGTTTCCGTTCCATTCCGGAACATCTCGGATCCATTCTAGGATCATTCCGCACTTCGAGGGCTCAGTGCCTAATTGGGGGGCACTGTTACATGCATGCAAAATGTGTGTACTCATGTATATATAGTCCGGGAAGCCTATGACAGATAACCTGTCATAGTGGCCTTTTGGCTCAGTTGGTAACAATGCTAGCTCCCGGGCACGTTACGTAACAAGCACCGGATTATTGGCTGACCTGGAAAACCCAACCGACCTGGATGTTGAACACGCTGTTTATCTGTGTTAAACTCCGAATTCCGTCACCATTATTGCGCCAAATTCTGCGAGCATCATAATTCCCGGAAGCCCCGAGCTAGAGCTTCCCGGTGATATGCCACTCATATTTTTACCCCCCCCGTATTCCGTGCAATATATATATTTGATTGCTGAAAATCGACTGGAGATCTCTCGCTTTGACATTTCCCCACGCTTCTGCCCACCTCGCTTAGCGCCACCACCTCGCACACCTACAGATCAGTGACATCATCCTACAGTCTCATCGTTTCTCCAATCCAACATGCATCAAGAGTATTCCCGGTCATCTCGGGCACCCAGCCCTAGACATTTTCATCCCACCTCCGGCCACCCGCAACCACCTGACGCCCACCTCCCTTGTAAACCGACCGGCCACCTCGCACCCACTCGCCGGCCACCTCCGGCCACCTCGGCGCCCAGTATCATGGGAATAACCGCGACACGGCGACGGGCTGCTTGACAAGGGCATCGTGCGCGCGGTGGAAAAGCATTCCCGAGAAGCTTACGCTTCTGGCGGAGCTGGACGTTATCGACGCGCAGGGAAAGTGGGTCTCTCCAGGCCTTGTTGACGCGTGCTTGCACCTGGGCTGTCTTCGGCGCCGGGGCTGAGTGTTGCGTCACTGACTTTTCTGCGTTGGTGCTGATTAAAATATATGTAATGAAGGCGTGAAGGAAGGGAACTGGCGCAAGGCGCCTGTCTTCCCTTGACTGAGCAGGGTGGATGGCCTGAACACGCACGACGGTTAAACAGAGTTTCTCGATTCAGGCTAAGATGAGTCGGTAAAATCTGCATGTTGAATTAGATTGTCGTGCTCGATGATAACCACCAGCTTTTTAAGTAACTAAGAGACTGAGATCCGTACAGAATAACTCCTGATGACTTACTGACTTCAAGTGGTTCGAAGTGAGTTAAAGAGAACGAAATAGAGAGAGTGCCGTAAATGGAAGATGACAAAGCCAACCCACGTGACAATCAACAGCCGCGCTTTCCTTCTTCCTCCATGGCCATGGGCAAGCGCTGCAAGACGCGCAAGAATGGAAAGGGGAAATCCTCAAATGTATGTGGTACTCACCCCACAGTCTCTACACTCCTTAATCACGTCGACAGGCTCTGATTCCACTCATTTCATCTGAGCCACTCGACGTGCCAGAGCCACTCCACACGCCAGAGCCACTCCACGCACCAGAGCCGCTCTGCACGCCCATACCTGGACCCGCTTCAGTCTATGAGGCGCCCACCCACAATCAGCCTCCAGTTTCATACGCATCAGACTCCGAGACGATGGCTGTCACTTCCAATCTTGTCCCCTACGCGTTGCGTCCTGCCTTACCAGCGCGCTGCTCCGCCAAGCATTGCGTGCGGGAGGTGGTCGATGTGGTGTGCATGGGTGAGGGTACAAACGACACATCTTTGCTCATTCCCGTAACGTCCATGCGCGACGACGGGCCGGTGGTAGAGGATTCTCCATCGGAGGAGCTCTCACTTGATGTGTCGGAAGCACGCCCTGCCGATGCACAGAGCTGTTGCACAGATGCTGAAGCGGAGGGCATCATATGTGGCGCCCATCCATTGGGCCGGCCAAGCGCAACGGACGCTCTCGACAGGAGGTATACCCACCAAGATTACGCCGCTCTCTTCCCAGATGTGAGTTGGAATCAGTCTCTTGCGGCCTACGCTGACCCGGCCCAGACCGACACACTGATCTGTGACGTGGTTACCTCGTCTCTGCTCGAATCCTACCATGAGGAGTGCAAGCTCGATGCCGCCAAGGATCCCTCGGGGTTCGTTGCTGACAACGACCCCGTTGCGGAGCTGAAAGCAATGCACCCAGCACATTTATTTCAATTACGATGTTCCACCCGTCTTATCAATAGAGTCATGTTGGAGGCTACTGTCCCCCTGCCCGAAGCTCAGCGCAAACGAAAGCGACCACACACACAGGGCGCATTGGACCCCAACATCAAGGGCTTCTGCAAGGACGAGGACAATCGCTGGGTTTGAAAGGGAGAATTGGTGGTACCGAACAATGTGTGGGCGTGTGTGTTCCACTCTGCTCACAGGGGCCAACATTGACCTAGTTTTTCTACCCAGGGAGCATCATTCAACCACAGCAGTGGTGGCACTCGTGCATCGGGATTCAGCAGCGGCGCACGACTCTTCACCACCAAACGAACCAGTGAACGAGGACCATCGTACCAAGCGAAGGCCCCACGGGCGTGGGAAGAACTCGGTCCAAAGAGGCGGTCAATTCTGCAAGGTTCTGCCCAACGGCGAGCCCAACCCCGTGCATCTTGCGCAAGGTCTACAGCACATTATCGCACGGTCAGATGCTGTCGTGTCCACCAAATTCTCGCTTCTGCACCATGCATCACACAGCAAGAGCGGATTTCAAGGCGCCCCACCCCCTTGAAGGCCCGCAACAAGATTCGTGATCTATTCTTCAAACTTCCCGGCAGGAAGGCATTGTTTCCCTACCTCAAGCACTTCTTCCCCGTTGAGTATTATCACCATCCCAAGTAAGTCTCCGATCCTCTACAATGGACTTGGACTGACACATCATAGTCCTCGCCAAGAGAGCTACTTTTCTCGTGGACCGAGATGGTCAAGTCTTCTTCTTCCACAGCTTTCGGGTGCATTGGGTCAAGGACTGTGCCGGCGAGTTTGAGGAAGCCATTCGTATTCTGATCGTGGACGACGACAAGGACGCCAAGTTCAAGGCCAGTTGCGCCAACCTACGCCGTGGTCCCACATGCCTATAATCATGGGATACCAGCATCAATCCGCCAAAGTTAGACAATTTTCTCTTTCCACTCACGTCTCACTTCTGAGCAGAGACCTTACTTGACGGCTTGGCACAAAAAGCATGAAGGTTGTGTCCAGAAATTCATGGATCAACTGATAATCAAGCGCGTAATGTAAGCTATCGTTATTATTTCAAGTGGCATCAAAATGACCGCTTGAAGGGCTGGGTAGCCAACGTCATGCGGCTCATCTTCCCTGGTATTACCCAACAGATGGACAGTGATTCCCAATGGCACGGGCTTAAGCCCCCCTTCGCCGACTACTTCTGGAATATATGCCTTAACGCACTGTTCGAAGGGCAGCACTCCGTCTTGACACCACCCCATGCCGATAGTAAAAATCAAGTGTTAGTCTGCTTAATGTTGGTGTATGTTTTGAAGTCTGGTGGTGCGTATGATCGGTTCTCAAGCTCCCTTGCACTCACGCAATCATTTGCAGTATGCTTCAACGACACGCAACAAATATGGCTATGGCTTTGGGAAGCGAACGTGGCCATACAGCTCCCTGATTGGATGCTTGCGGCATATCCTTCCGGCCTCTTCTATCACTTCAATCTTGATATACACGGTGAGTTTCTTGTGCCTGTTACATGCATGCGAAATGTGTGTACTCATGCATATATAGTCCGGGAAGCCTATGACAGATTAACCTGTCATAGTGGCCTTTTGGCTCAGTTGGTAACAATGCTAGCTCCCGGGCACGTTACGTAACAGTGCACGGCCTCGCACACGACTTGAACGGTTTCAGCTATCAAATTTGTGACTACCGAGGGCGATGAACATCCTACTCTTGAAAATTCGCGGCCCATTGAACTTGGAGACGGTGACGGTCGGGGAAGTTTGGTATTCTTCAACCAATCCTCCATACGAACCGGGCCCGTAACCGGATACCATACCCTCAAGGATGCTCGTGCACATGGTCACTCTGGTACGGTAGACTATGGCGACTGTATTCAGATGGCGTTCGAAAAAGCGCTGGTGCTCGCTCTCTAATCCCAGAATGTGGTGCCACATTCCGGGATCAGAGAGCTAGGTACGAGCGTTCATAAAGAGTGTCTGTCTAGGAGAGACTAACAGCAGTCTGAAGCCCGAAAGTGTGATGATCTCAAACTGACCGCAGAGGAATTGGAAGCTAACCAACGAGAAGTTGAAATTGATAAACCAATGAGTTATGATCCGAACTTCAGATTGTACAGGGCCGAAAATGGCTTCCGCATTTTGATTGCTGCAAGACGACAAGGCCAACTAGAACCACCCCCTAATTTAACAACAGCCATTGTACATATCAAGGTCATTCGTGCTGGTCAATATGACCCCCAAATTATCGCAAGATTCAAACTTGCTTCAGATGACCTGAATGAGGATACAACTGTACACCTCACATTTGACAACCCATCCATAAAATTGAACTTTAAATCGGGAATATTGGGTGCTACACTCGCCTTGCTGCAGCAAATCCCAAGCAATGTCCCTTTACTATTATGTTCTTCATCTGACTTTTTGCTCAAAGCACTGATTCAGGAGCGAACAAAATCTGAAAACAACATGTTAGACCCAAATTTCCTACTCTTCAAAGCAGTATTTGCAGCGCTAAACGAGCGTGTTGCACGGACACAGTTCAAGCAAGTAACAAACACTTTCTCCGTCACTGTGGACATTGATTCATGTGCTCCACTTGAGGTTGATACCCAAATCGATTTAATGTTCAGCTGTCCTGGTATTATAATCTCACAAGGCTCACAGCGAATCTTTACAAAAATCATCAAGGGCAGCTGCCCAGAACCGCTGAGAAAGGCGACTTTCATCAACCTAGACCGGATCCGGTGCTCGGTGTATGAAGTTTCCGATTACACTCCAACAGATGAACAGATTTGGAACTCTATACGTTCAACAAATTTGAGACGACTCCACCGCAAATTATTCTGGAAGTCAATTCATAACATTTTCAGAGTTGGTGACTTTTGGACACATATTGATAATCTTGAAGCATTTGCGGTCTGTCCAACATGTGGTGTCCCGGAGAGCCTGGAGCACATTGCAATGGAATGTGAGGCCTCCGGTGCAAAATTAATTTGGTGACTGACCGAGAAACTCTGGGCCATGAATTATTCCAAGTGGCCTCCCCTCAGCTGGGGACTCATCTTGGGTTGCAACCTAGTTAAATTTAAACACTCAAACGGAAAATTATCCCTGCTATGGGATGATTATTTTCCATTCTGGTATCCACAGCTTGGCACACAATCTGGAACATTCGGAATGATAAGGTTTTGAAGAACCCACACCGTAACATTACAAATGTTGAAATTCACAATAGATGGTTGAAATCTGTTAATTCCGCACTGGGACGAGATCGAATCCTCACCAATAAAATGAAATTTGGTAATCTTGCGCTGAATAAAGATCTTGTCCTAAGAACATGGAGTGGTCTACTAATGAATGAAGACGCTCTGCCGGATGATTGGACATACACAGTGGGGGTTTTAGTGGTTATACAGCCATTGAGATTGAATGACTCACGAAATGGGATAGGATAAATTTATTAAGGCTGGAGTCCCACACTATGGTACTTGTGTGTAAAGGCATTTCCTCCCTGGACAACTTTCCCGGCATTAACTAGAATTTTCTGGTAGACCCAGTGGATGGCTTTGGAATGCTTCTGCAGACTGAAACTCATTATCCCAAACGCTCCAAAAAAAAAAAAAAAAAGAAAATCATCGTCGGGAATTGTGGCGGGGCAAGTCACAAAAGTGATGTGCACGTGCGCATACTGACTTGTGCGGGTGTCAAATTGACTTGCGCACCAAGTGGGTTTAAATTTGGCAGGGTTGACTTGCCAAATTGACTTGTGCACCCAGCGGAGTTTGAATTTGGTAGGAGTGACTTGCGTGACTTTTGCGGGCGTTGAATTGTGCATGTGCTTGCTTGCGCCGCTCGTCCTCAGCACTTCTGAGTGGCTCCGGCAGTACTCCAGGGGTATGCCGCCCAGGTCGAACCATCGGCATGTGATGCTATCAAGGCCCATCAAATTGCTCGTCGTTTCACCCGTCTCTCGGTTGTAGTCTAGCTGGGTTTTCTCTATCTAACCGAATCATTTAGCCTCTTCGACATTATAAAAACCCTTTACACAGTCTTCTCTGCATAATTCAATAACTTTTTTATGCGCTTTTTGAGCTGAGTGCATTTACTTGAACAGGTGGCTTCTTCGAGGGCTTTCTTCTATGTCTGGTCATCTTTTGGGTAGGGCGTGGGCCCCACGGTTCTCTGTTGTGCCAGTTCAGCAGCCTGACATATCGACAAGTTAACTTGGCAACAACAAAATGGCTTGGACCTTGAAGTAAGTCAAATGGTTTTGTGCATCTCTCTGCTGTAGAGCCAATGCTTAGGTGCTAGGCAGCCTGCGGGAAACTCACGAGGTCCTAGAAGAGGGGGCATTGTTATTAACTGGGTAGTCCGTAGTGACAGTAAGAAAATGCAAGTCAGAGACAATGTTGCCTAATCGCAGTTCATTAATGTTCAATCCTATTGAGATGATGTTGATAATCGCGAGCACTGGATGTGGGATCAATGCATTCTTGATTTCCGCTGGCAGCACAGAATTTATGATTGTATTCTCCTATGAATCAAATGTTGAAGTCAGTCTGCACTGTAATTAACATGCCAAATCAACTTGGCTTTTCGCAAGTCAATCCGCGAAGTCAATGTGGTTGATACCCCAGGCCAATTTGCAACCCCTTTCAAATAATGAGGATTGAGAAATGCGGCAGTCCGAAAATATACTGGATAGATGAAAGGAAGATCACCTCAGTCCGGAGTATCAGTTGAATATGTTGAGAATCACTCACCAGCAGAGTTTTCATGTTTTGAGCTGCGATTCAATAATTTAAGCTTCATTTAAGAACTAGAAACATACTGTGCCTATATGTAGGGGAGCAACGCTCGGGGGACCGTGACATGCCCGTTGCCTTTTTTTCAGGCAACCAGGCATACCGTGATCGTGACGGTTGCCTCCCTAAGCAACGCGCCATTTGTATATAACTCTGTGGCCCAGTTGGAGATTGTCCTTTCTCTTAAAAGTGGCAGAACGCATATGGTCTGTATTGGAGTATATCCGGGAACATCCTGGAATGCCATGGAACAATCTGACAGTATGTAGATGTATCTAGCATGTTCTATTTAATATGACTCCGTATGACTCACACATATTCCAGTAGCTATTTAAACCGATGTATTCTGTACTATGAAACTAACTACTTTTATCCTGAACTACAACCACTGTGTGATTAAGTCTCGAGCCACGCTTACCCCGTGTCTCACCAACCATTCTATATAAACTGCGCCAATAGGTTATGGGCCCCGACCCGAACTTATAATCACACAGTTTATTAGCGACACTCTATTCTCATTTGAATCCGCACTGACAATCTAGTAAACTCTGTAATACAGGGATACTGCACCGATCTACGCACATTCTATCTTAGACATGACCGAACATTCTTCTACTCGGATTGAGCTCCTCAATGAGGACAATTGGATGCCATGGAAGCGTCGCATATCCGCGATACTCCGAGACAACGAACTTGAGGGTTATGTTGATGGCTCTGAGGTTTACCCGACGGTCGCTGACCCGACGAAGCCAACTGCAGACGAGAAGAAATTGATTTCAGAATGGATTAAGGCCGATGGAAAAGCAAGAAGCAAAATTGAACTCGCTTTGGGAAATTCCCAGATGGTGCATATTGCGGGAGCGAAAACGGCAGCCCAGATGTGGGCACAACTTTGCACTGTCAAAGAAGCCAGAGGTCAGCTAGGTATCATGTCGTATCGACGGAGACTCTACCGGACGATTGCCGAAGAAGGCGCCGACATTTCAGCTCACATCACCGAGCTTCGCTCTATACAGGAGCAACTGAACATCATGAACTGCTTGGTATCCGACCAGGAGTTCCTCATTGCATTGATTACCTCTCTCCCAGAATCATGGGACCAATTCACGAGCTCATATTTAGCGGCCAACAACCGTGCGTTGACGACAACGCCAGCAGCCGCTACCTCTTCAACAAGCGCCAGCAGTAATTCTGCCATTGTGAGTTCTCACGAGCTCATTGCCCTCATTCTTGAGGAGTATAGGCGGAGGAAGGATAAGGCCGGAGAATCTACGACGGGATCATCAGCACTGTTCGGAAGGAGTCATAGTACTCACCAGCACAGCAAGTCCTCGAACAACATCAATGATGGATGTTTCAATTGCGGAGCCGCGGGCCATATGATCAAGGATTGCTGGAGCAAGGGCGGCGGTCGAGAGGGCCAGCGCCCGAAGGACTACAGTGGTAAAGGTTCAAAGGGGAAATGGAAAGGTAAGAAGAAAGGAAATAATGCTAACCTAGGTACGCAACAAACTTCCGACTCGAACCAAGATTCAGCATTTATGGCTGTTCATTCCGACTCCGAGAAACCCCACTTCGATTCGCGTCTATCAAGAGACACGTGGCTAGCCGATTCCGGCTGTACGGTCCATGTCGCCAATAACCGGAATATATTTTCGGATTATACTCCGTTGGAGGGCGAAACCATCAAAGGACTTGGCGACAATGCAATTAAAGCCCACGGTCGTGGCACTGTTAAACTCGAGAGCTATATTAATGGCCAGAAGGAAACAGTTTCATTATTCAACACATCGTACGCACCAGCAGCCGCCAATAATCTGTTTTCGATTCCCCGCATAGATGATGCCGGAGGAGCAGCCACATTTCAACATGGCAAAGCGAAAATTCGCAATAGGTCTGGGAGGCTTGTCTTGCAAGGTAAGAAGAAGTTCCGACTGTACTGGCTTGATACACAAGCAGTTGTTGTTAGGAACCGAGCCAACATTGGAGATTCTGAGGATGCTAACCCCAACAGCTGGACAGCATGGCATCGCCGTTACGGCCACGTATCTAATTCAACGTTACAGCTCCTCATCAAGAATCAGTCCGTAGAAGGACTCACCATCGATCCCGACACTAAACCCGAATCCGAGGTATGCGAAGCCTGCATTCAGGCCAAGATGCATCGCAAGCCATTCCCGCATAAAGCCCTTCACCGATCGCAGAATCCAGGAGAAGGCATCCACAGTGACCTATGGGGTCCTGCACGTACATGGTCAACCGAAGGAAATTATTATTATATTTCTTTTACCGATGATGCTAGCCGCAGGATGACGGTTCTATTTTTGAGGACTAAAGACCAGGCTAAGACGAAAGTCATGGAGCACATCGGATGGCTGGAACGGCAGCACAGTTTTAAACCAAAGTGGATCCGTGTCGATGAGGGAACCGAATACCTGAATGAGAAGCTCAAATCAGCACTCGCAGCAAAGGGTATAGAAATTCATCAGACGGCACCTTATTCCCAGTCCCAGAACGGAGTTTCTGAGAGACTAAATCGGACGCTCGTTGAGCTAGCGAGAGCGATGTTAGCGGAGAAGAATTTACCTAAGAGTCTGTGGGAATTCGCCGTAACTCATGCCGCATATGTCCGAAATTGATCGCCGACGAAAGCTCTGCCCGAGGGTATAACACCACATGAGGCATTCACGAAGGAGAAGCCCAATGTATCTCACTTCCAGGAGTTTGGAGCACCCGTATGGATTTTTCGTGAAGACGTCAAGAAATTATCAAAGTTGGACAACAGGGCAATTAAACATACATTTTGTGGCCATCTGGACGGCCCAAACGCAGTACGGTACTACGACACAAACACTCATCGCGTTAAAATCTCCCGTAACTTCCAGTTCACCGATCCCTCTATTGAATTCAACGAAATTCCAGCTTATGTTCCATCCGAGGGGGAGAACAACGGGAATGCGAATGGCACATCAGCGAAACCAGCGCATCAGCCAACAACTCCGCAGAATACGACGCAGAACATACCTATTCCATCATCCGCACCACCACCGTCCACGCCACCGCTGGCACTACTGCTGAAGAGCGAAAGCACGGCACACCCCAAGCCATCATCATCGGCACTGTCCACCCCTCGTCTCGCAACGGAATATATTCCTAAAGCAAATCAGCTTAATCCAACCCCACTCCGCAGATTAACACGCACCGTCACAGATCATAATTACCTCAAACTCGGAAACCCCGCTGCACGAAGACCGAAAGCAAGCCGTCCTAATCGAGATTCAGAACCCGAACCTGAAGCTGTCGAAGATGAGGAGGAAAACCCTATCGCAAATTTCGCGTACAAGGCAACACTCGGAGATCTTGACCCGGATAAGCCCGACATTCCCAAGAGCATCGAAGAGGCAAAATCATCGCCCCAATGGTCGCAGTGGGAAGAGGCAGTCAATGCCGAGCTCAGCAACTTGAGCACAATGGGTACCTGGAATCTTGAGGACTGTCCACCGGAGAGGAAACCAGTTGGATGTCGATGGGTATTTGACCTAAAGACAGATCAGCAAGGGAACATTGTCCGCTATAAAGCGAGACTTGTGGCGAAAGGCTACTCACAAGTTCCCGGTATCGATTATTTCGATACTTTCTCCCCCGTTGTGCGTCTTGAATCGCTCCGAGCACTCCTAGCAATCGCAGCTGTTAAAGACCTCGAAATGAAGCAGTTAGATGTCAAAGGAGCTTACCTGAATGGAGACTTGCAAGAAGAAGTCTTTATGGACCAACCTCCAGGTTTTGACGACGGTTCTGGCCGCAAATGCCGTCTTAAGAAGACACTGTACGGACTGAAACAGTCAGGTAGGGAATGGAACCGAAAATTGCATGGAATACTCACCAAGCATGGTTTCGAACGGATAGAAGTTGACCACAGTGTCTATGTGCGCCGCATCGATGATCAGTTCGTGATTATCACGGTCTGGGTCGATGACTTACTGCTATTCAGCAACAATCCCACCATGCTATCAGCCACAGAAACCACGTTGAAACAAGAAGTCGAAATTAACGACCTTGGAGAACCACAGAAACTCATTGGTATTGAGATTTACCGTGACCGCGCAGCAAAGACCATCCAGATATCCCAAGAGCATTATATTGAGGGAATCTTGAAGCGTTTTGGATACGAGCAAATGTCCACAGTGAAGACCCCGATGGACCCCAACGTCGTCCTCGAGAAGAACCAGGCCGAAGGACAGACTACCGACGAGAAAGGCCGAAGTTTTGCAGAGCACATGGGCTCATTAATTTGGCCAGCCACTATCAGTCGTCCAGATATTGCATTTGCAGTCGCCAGAATCGGTTCGTACACGAGCAACCCGAGTGCGACACACTGGACAGCAAATGAAGAGGATATTTCGCTACCTAAAGGCAACGCGTCAGCATCGGATCACTTTCGGAGGACTAAACTGGGACTCTGATCCGAAATCTACATTCAACCACTATGGCGCGTACAGCGACGCCGACTTCGCATCGAACCCAGATGACAGTAAATCAGTCTCTGGCTACGTTTACCTTCTAGCTGGCGGCCCAATTGCTTGGCACTCGAAGAAACAACCAACAGTTGCACTCAGCATGTTATATCCATGCAGCCTCCCTCGGTTGACCGACTTCCTTCCGGCCATTCCGGTCACCTCCGGTCATCCCTGGCTCCGGTCATTGACCGGAGCCACCCGGTCATCCGGACGAATCGGGTTTTTACGCAATGAAGGATTACTGAGCGTTTCCCGTTTATCCGTCTTCTTGTCTTCTTTCTTATTGTCCTACGACTTCCCATCAGTCCACCTGACTTGTCTTATTGTCAAGAACCACCCTCCTTCCTATTTGGGAATACAATTAGCTACTTAGTATATATATCACTTTAATATGTCTTGTACATCAGATTGATAATTAACGTTGCTTGGCTTTTCTCCTCGCACTGAGTCGCCCTTGCATTCTCTACTCCCCTCCGGTACTCCGACTCCGGTCCCCTCCTCGGATTACCTGCCGGTCAAGGTAGTCACTCACCCTTACCTTCCTGTGGTGTTGTGATCCCTTCGTATACAGCACCGGAGATCTTCCGGTCCCCCGATCTTCCGGTCCTCCGATCCTCCGGTCTCTCCGGACTGAAGTTCATCGGCTCGGTATATAACAGTATTATCAATCTCACTACTCTGACTGGCAATGTCTCGCTTCCCTAATCCCAATCTCCCCAACACGGAACAAATCAACCGTGCAGACTCTGGCCGGTCTGAAAGGGATCCTCGTCGAGAATCCCGTATGTTCGACCAGATTGTTCCGCTATCTACTCCGGTCCAGGTTCTCGGACCGTTAATGTATCCAGGACACCCAGTCTCTCCGACGCTTCGCTATGGCCCGCAATTCTCTCGGGCTGCACCTGCTCCACCAGTATCCTTTCCGGCAAACGCTCCGGGGTTGGTTCTTAATCCCCGGACACCTGAAAACCCGGTGAGGTACCCTGTCTCCCCTCATCCACGTGGCGCTGCAGCACGCAGTGCATCCCCCATCGAGGGACCTCGTTTTGTTGAGGTCCCTGAGGACATCCAAGAGGCTCCGGAGGATTCCGGACAAACCGGCCGTCATCGTGCCGGAAGCCTTCATTTATCTCATGATGATCCTCCCGCTGATCGCGAATCGACTCCCTCTCAGAACGAGGGAGACGGTGACGGAGGTGGTGGAGGTAGTGGTGGAGGTGGTGGCGATGGCGGTCCACCAGTTGTTCCACCCAGAGGTCCACCTGGAGGTCCGCCTGGAGGCCCTCCCGAAGGTCCACCCGGTGGTCCACCCGGTGGTCCACCCGGAGGTCCACCTGGCCCTCCCGGTGGCGCCGATGCTCCGGCTGAGCCGGACCCGGACCCTGACCGCACCTTATTCGTGGACACTCTCCGGACCTTCCGGGAAGCGGTCAACCTTTTCACTGCTCGTCCCCCTGCTCCTCCTCCTCGTTCCAGCCGATCCAATCTCCGTAATCCGGACACCTTCGATGGATCTGACCCGGCAAAGCTCTCGTCCTTCCTTACCCAGTGCTATTTGCATTTCGCAGAGCGCCCTCAGGATTTTCCGGAGGACGATGATCGTATTCTGTACATCATCTCGTACCTCCGGGGCAGCGCTCAGCAATGGTTTTCCCCCAACCTTTACGACCCGACCATCATTCCGGCCTGGGACGGCAACTTTGCCGTCTTTATTCAGGAACTTACCCTGAACTTCGGGCCGCACGATCCGGTTGGGGACGCTGAGGACAAGATTCGCGCTTGCCGCATGAAATCCGGTGACCGGATCACCACTTACATCATCGAGTTCGATTTCCTCTCGGTTCTCACCCGGTGGAGCGATAATGCTCTCCGGTATCAGTTCTATGAGGGACTTCCCCGTCGCATCAAGGATGACATGGTCCATCACAACTATGTCAACAACCTCGATGGAGTAAGATGGTCGCACGCATCATCGATGGCCGGTACTGGAAACGCGAGTCGGAGAAGCTCCGAGAGCGCGACCGGGAGAAACCTTCCGGTCCCGGCGGCGGCAACGCTGCCGGTGGTCAATCCGGCAACCTGAAATCCGGCAACAGGGGCTCCGGTAAGAGTCCCAACCCGAAATCCTCGAACGCTCCTGCTTCCACTCCCGACTCCGGCAATCCCGGCCACTCCGGCAATAATGCCGGACGTGCCGGAGGCAAGGGTAAGGGCAAGTCCAAGTCAACCGATGCGGCACCTTCCCCTCGCCCCTACGCCGACAAACTCGATACCAGCGGGAAGATCAAGCAGGACGAAAGGGAGCGCCGCCGGAAGAACAACCTCTGCATGTACTGCGGAGGCAAGGGTCACACCGCCGACAACTGTCAGAAGCGCCCCGGGCCGGCTAACGCTAAAGCTGCCCAGGCCTCGACCCCCGGTAATGCAACTTCGGCTCCGGCAGCTCCGGCTGCCCCGGCCGCCGCTGCAGAGTCAAAAAATTGATCAGCAGCTCGGAACCCTCCGCACCTGGTCCGAGTTGCGTTGACTCCCGGGTGCTTACCGAGGTTCGCCTCAACGCTTCCGCTCTCTTACTTAACGCCCTTTATGTCTTTCTCGATATATCTCCTCTCCGGCCGGACATTTCCGAGCCGGAATTATGTTCAACAATCTCTCCGTCTCTCCTCTCTCGAGTAGTCGCGGGATTCAACTCCCGTGTACGTGCGCTTGTTGATTCCGGTTCATCTCATTGTTTTATATCTTTGAAAATGTGCGAATCGAATGGCTTTTCTACGTACGCGGTGAAACCGGTCCGACTCCGGTATCTCGACGGCTCCTCTTCTATCATTGACCGGATGCTCCGGCTACTCCTCCGGTTTCCTTCTGGCGAAGTTCAATATATGGACTTCTTCGTCACCCGTCTCGATTCACCGTGCGACCTGGTCTTGGGATATAATTGGCTCAACCGCATTAATCCGTTGATTAACTGGAATGAAGCCACTATCGCTTTCCGGCCCGGTCCCCCGGGGGAATCTCTGTCGACAACCCCGGATACTATTCCGGGATCTGCTTCGGTAGTTCCGGCTACGGACGGGGCGCCTCCGGCTCACAATGACCCGGACATGGCGCCTACACCGACTCCGACGATTCCGCCACTTCCTGCTCCTTCCATGGAGACTGCTGCTCCTTCTATGGAGATTCCCGAGGCCTCCGTGCCTCCTCCGTTCACCACTCGCCCGCTTGTTTCTCTCGTGTCTGCTGCGGCTTACTGCTCCATCATTAGAGACAAGGATTGTTGTCAATATACGCTGCGCGCCACTCCCTCGGAAGAAGCCCGTTCTCGGTTTGCTTCCACCTCCTCTCCGGACCTCTCCGGTTTACCTCCGGAATATCATGAGTTCGCTGACGTGTTCTCCGAGCAGGAAGCCAACAATCTTCCTCCTCATCGAGAATTCGATCTTAAAATCGAGCTTATGGACGGCGAGGAGCCTCCGGTCGGTCACGTCTATTCCCTTTCGCCCTCCGAGCTCGCTGCCCTCCGGGACTTCATTGATAAGAACTTAAAGTCGGGATTTATATACCCGACCCGTTCAAGTCATGGAGCGCCTATTCTCTTCGTTAAGAAGAAGGACGGTAGCCTCCGACTGTGCGTCGACTACCGGGGACTTAATCGGATCACGAAGAAGGATCGTTATCCTCTTCCTCTCATTGCCGATCTCCTCGATGCTCCCGGGAAGGCTCGCATATATACAAAACTTGATCTCCGGCATGCCTACCATCTTCTCCGGGTCGCTCCGGGTGACGAGCCTAAAACAGCTTTTCGTTCTCGCTATGGGTCCTTCGAATTCCGGGTCGTTCCGGAAGGCCTTACCAACGCTCCGGCTGCTTTTCAGCGCTTCCTGAACAGTTTGTTCGCGGATCTGTTGGACGTGTACGTCATCATTTACTTAGATGATATACTGATCTATTCCGATGATCCGTCCCAACATTCCGAACACGTCCGGGAGGTCCTCCGCCGGCTGCGAAAGGCCGGACTCTTCTGCAAACTCTCCAAATGCGAGTTCAGCGTCACCACCTGTGAATATCTCGGCTACATCCTTTCGCCCGACGGCTTCCGGATGTCTCCGGACAAGATCTCGGCCATCGTCGATTGGCCGACGCCCCGGAAGGTGAAGGACATCCAGTCCTTCCTTGGGTTTTGTAATTTCTATCGGCGTTTTATATGGAACTACTCGCGATTACAGTTCCCCTTACTCGCCTCACGCGTTCCAACGTCCGATGGGATTGGTCTCTGGCTTGCAAACTCGCATTCGACACCCTCAAGCACGCATTCACGGAAGCTCCGGTACTTTCGCACTGGATTCCGGATCGACAACTCACCGTCGAGACGGACGCTTCCGACTACGCCATCGCCTCTATACTCTCCATTGTTGGAGACGACGGCGAAATCCACCCCGTTGCGTTCCGGTCCCGGACACTCGGTCCGGCCGAACTCAACTACGACACGCACGACAAAGAACTCCTAGCCATCTTCGACGCCTTCACCCAATGGCGGCATTACCTTGAAGGTCCGGCGTTTCCGGTCGACGTTGTCACCGACCACAAGAATCTGGAATACTTCGCGACGACTAAAATCCTTACTCGTCGCCAAGTCAGATGGTCGGAATACCTGTGCCATTTTAATATGGTTATCCGGTTCCGTCCGGGTAAGCTCGGAGCTAAACCTGACGCTTTGACTAGACGATGGGACGTCTACCCTAAAGAGGGGGATAGGGCTTTCAGCCAATTGAATCCTCAAAATTTTCGCCCCATTTTCACTCAAGATCAACTCTCCGCATCGCTCCGGGCCACTTTTCTCGAGGAAATCACCCTCCGTTCCTCCATCGTTATGGATGTTGAGAAGCTCTACTCCGACATTCGATCCCACTACAACGATGATCCTACCGCCGTAGCAGGTCTTACTTCCGCGACCTCCGGCACTTCACTGCGCTGGAATATCGACCCTTCCGGTCTTCTCCGGCTTGACGAACACATTTATGTCCCACTGGTTACCGGAGACGCTCCGGACCAGCTACGAGTACGTGTCCTGCAGAATTTGCATGATCACGAGCTGTCTGGCCATTTCGGACAGAATCGCACTCTAGTCCTCGTCCGCCGAGAGTACACCTGGCCGGAGGTCCGGACATTCGTCCGGGACTACTGTCGGTCGTGCATTCTTTGCAAGCGCAACAAAAAGCCTCGGCACCGGCCTTACGGCCTGCTGAAGCCCCTTCCGGTTCCGCTCCGGCCATGGCATTCCATCTCCATGGACTTCATCGAGCAACTTCCACTCTCCGGCAAATTTGACTGCATTCTAGTGATCGTTGATCGGTCTTCTAAGCAGGTCATCCTCATTCCTTGCGATACCCATATCAACTCACCGGAGCTTGCTCGCCTCTTCCTTATCCATGTCTTTTCCAAACACGGCGTTCCGTCTCACGTTACTTGTGACCGGGGCTCCGAATTCATCTCCTCCTTCTTCCGGTCGCTGGGCGAACTTCTTAATATGGAGATCCACTACACCTCCGGGTATCATCCGGAGGCAGACGGTCAAACCGAGCGTATGAATCAGACTGTTGAACAATATATACGCATCTACTGCTCTTATCAACAGGATGATTGGGACCGGCTCCTTCCGCTAGCGGAGTTCGCTCTCAACAACGCTCCGAATGCTTCGACCGGCATCTCTCCCTTCTTCGCCAATAAGGGTTACAACCCGGCTATCACGGTTCATCCGGAACGTGATGTGGCCAACATGTACGCCAAGGATTTTGTCGTCGACCTTCAAGAACTGCACCAGTTCCTCCGGGAGCAAATCACTTTTGCCCAGGAGCGCTACAAGGAGACCGGAGACCGGAAACGGTCCCGGGAACCTACGCTGTCGATCGGTGATCCAGTTTTTATCCTGGCAAAGCATCTTCACACTAGCCGGCCTACTCCGAAATTCTCGGAGACGTACCTTGGCCCTTATGAAGTCATTGGCAAGCCCAGTGCCGCCTCCTACACCATCCGGCTTCCGAAAACGTTGTCTCAAGTCCATCCGGTCTTCCACATTTCTCAACTCGAACCGCATGTTCCGAATCCATTCCCCGGTCGTGAAGAACCGCCTCCGGCTGCTGTGGAAATTATCGACGGCGATTCGCACTTTGAAATCAAACAAATCGTTGACTCCAAGATCGACCGGCGCTTCCGGACGAAGCTCCGTTACTACGTCGAATGGCTCGGATATGAGAATACCGACGATCAGTACGCTTGGGTTGGCGCGGACGATTTGGATGCAGCCGAACACATCGACAACTTCCACCGGCGCTTTCCGAACAAGCCCGGTCCCGGATTTTAATTCATCGCTCAGAATTATACAAAGAAAATATCTTCAAAATTCAAATTTACATCATTTCATTATTTACAATATTGCATTTTTTCTAGGTCTCATTTGACCCTCATTCCTTTCCTCCGGTCGCTTCTGGTTCCCCCATCTCCTGATCCTCATCATCCTCCAAAACCAAAACCCCGTCGACCTGCCGGAAACCCTCCGGTACCAAATCGCTCATTACCAGCAACTGGACGGGCCCCGGTTCCTCCGACTCCCTCTTGACTGTAACCGGGACCTCCGGTGCAGGCGTTGGTACGCGGGGTGGAACTGGAACCGGTTCCGGGTCGGGCTTGAAGGTGCGGACCGTGATGGTCCGCGGCATCTGCTGGGTAGCGACACTTGATGTCGCTGCGTTTTCTTCGTGCCCTTCCGGCACCTCCGGCACATCCACATCCATCCGCGCCTCCTCTGCACCCTCCACGACCCGCATATCCTCCGGCCACTCGTCGGAGTGGGACCTGCGGATCCGGGGCGCCTCCAGCACTTCCTCCTCCTCCTCCGACTCGGACGTCGCCCTGCGGGCAACCCGCCGACGCTTGCGTGGGCGCTCTGAATCCGCCTCGCTTCCGTACGCCTCTGCCTCCCTCCGGTCAATCTCCGCCTCTTCCTCCATCGACAGGTCCCATGACGCGGACTCAGGGTCCTCCTCCATCCAGCGGAGCATACGCTCGACGCCGGGGGCAACCGGAACCCCGCTGTCAGGCCGTGCGATGGTCTTTAGAATAAGCTGGCACGCGCGGTATGCCAACTTATACCGCGCGCTGTTGCGGTCCAGCAATTCCTCGACGTTTACCACGCGCTCCAAGAGCACGTGGTACCGGCGACCTCCACCCTCCGGTTTCCTCTCCCGTCGCTTCCGTTCCACCCTCGTGCTCTCGCGCACCTCCCGGTCGCTCCGGATGCTCCGGACTTTCCGGACAGACCGGCGCGTCCTTGAAGGCCCTGCGATCGGGGCTGTTCCCCGCTTCCGGACTTCCTGCGCTTCCCGACGTTTGTTCGGGCGGACGGGGCCTCCGGCAATGCTGCACTGCACGTGCTTAACACGGCACCGCCTGCAGGCGTAGCGGCCGTGCTCAACCACGCACACTTCCCGGGCCTTCCGGCAACCTTCGCAAGCTATTGTGGCTGGGTTAGAACCGGAACTTCCGGAGTTGTTGCGACGCACCTTTGCTCCCCTCCTGTTCGACGTCGCTGTCGACCTCATCGTTCTCCTCGTCCTCCTCGTCCTCCGCACGCTCCGGGGTTGGCGACCGGGACAGGACTTTGACGGGCGGCAGCTCGTCAAATTCCTCGTCTTCTTCGTCGAGCTCCGCGAGCTGTTGTGCCAGCATCAACGCTGACGCAACCTCCTCCTGGGCGGCCTCCGCCCTCCGCTCTGCCTCCGCAGCACGCTCCTCGTGAGCCGCTATCATTGCGGCCCGGCGCGCCCTGCGCTCCTCGCGACGCTGCTCCTCCACCTCCTCCCTCAGCTCCGCTGACGTTGCACGAGCCTTCCCCTTCCCGGTCGTCTCCCCTGCGGGTCTTCCACCGGTGTTGCTCCTGCCGTCCCCGGGCGTGTCCTCGCGTCCACCGTCGTTGTTTCCGTTGGGCTGCATGTTGTTGGGGAGTTGGTTGCTCGGAGGTGGTGTTGGTTAAGAAGAAAGTTTTCTGACTCACCAACGCCAAACAAACAATTGAAAACCAACAGCACGTGACTTTTTGATGCTGTTTATTTTCTCACGACTTACCATTATTCGACCATCTTGGTTCCTCATGGGAGAGGAACCTAAGAGGGGGATACTGTTATATCCATGCAGCCTCCCTCGGTTGACCGACTTCCTTCCGGCCATTCCGGTCACCTCCGGTCATCCCTGGGCTCCGGTCATTGACCGGAGCCACCCGGTCATCCGGACGAATCGGGTTTTTACGCAATGAAGGATTACTGAGCGTTTCCCGTTTATCCGTCTTCTTGTCTTCTTTCTTATTGTCCTACGACTTCCCATCAGTCCACCTGACTTGTCTTATTGTCAAGAACCACCCTCCTTCCTATTTGGGAATACAATTAGCTACTTAGTATATATATCACTTTAATATGTCTTGTACATCAGATTGATAATTAACGTTGCTTGGCTTTTCTCCTCGCACTGAGTCGCCCTTGCATTCTCTACTCCCCTCCGGTACTCCGACTCCGGTCCCCTCCTCGGATTACCTGCCGGTCAAGGTAGTCACTCACCCTTACCTTCCTGTGGTGTTGTGATCCCTTCGTATACAGCACCGGAGATCTTCCGGTCCCCCGATCTTCCGGTCCTCCGATCCTCCGGTCTCTCCGGACTGAAGTTCATCGGCTCGGTATATAACACAGCACCACCGAAGCGGAATATTCAGCTCTTGCAGCTGCCACCCGAGCCGCAATTTGGCTACGATATTTATTTGAAGCATTACCCTTCAGCTTCCCAGCAGACCCGACATTGATCTATTCAGACAACCAGTCCGCAATATCAATTGCTCACGATCCACAACACCACGCGAGATCAAAACATTTCCGCATCGAGAACCACTTCATTCGGGAATGTATCGACAATGGTATAATCAATGTTGAGTATTGTCCAACTAACGAAATGATTGCAGACATTCTGACGAAGTCATTGCCTCGCATAAAGAATGATCAGTTCAGTTCGGACATGGGGATACTGCCAGCTTGAGGGGGAGTATTGGAGTATATCCGGGAACATCCTGGAATGCCATGGAACAATCTGACAGTATGTAGATGTATCTAGCATGTTCTATTTAATATGACTCCGTATGACTCACACATATTCCAGTAGCTATTTAAACCGATGTATTCTGTACTATGAAACTAACTACTTTTATCCTGAACTACAACCACTGTGTGATTAAGTCTCGAGCCACGCTTACCCCGTGTCTCACCAACCATTCTATATAAACTGCGCCAATAGTCTGTTGTTCAAGTCCCCTCAAGCATAGGTTTTGCTCACTTTGCCTTTTTTTTTTACACCTCTATCACGCCGTGCTCTCACTGTTAGTTAAAATTTCGCCACCGCACTTCCAATTTATCAAGATTTAAGATGTCCTATGAGAATAGACTCCGGGGACGAGTAGGGGCGAGGAGATTTTTTTACGATTTTTTACGATTTTTTGCGATTTTTTTCAATGTCACGATTTTTTCAAGCAACCAGCCCCACCGTTACCGTGACCGAGGCAACGCAACGGGCTCTCTGTTACCGTGACCGTTGCTCCCCTACATATAGGCACAGTATAGGAATAATTGAAGAGGTCTGTTTCCCACAATTCGGGTAGCAGCCAGTTCCTGCTGCTGCGTGGCATGCATGATGGTTCAGATATATTCAAGATTTTGTCTGTACTTCATAGTGAGTAAGGAAACCTTCCAAACCTTCTGAGTGAGACATTTACATGTTGGGCCCTTGAATACATGAACGTTGTGGGCAGGCACTCGGCATCGTGCCCAAGTCAACGTCGACATTTCGAGCGGGCGGTCACATGCAGGGCGACAAATTGACTTGTGCGCCCAAAACAAAAGGCGCCTGTACGTCATAGAGGGGTGGATAAAATCAGCCACAATGCTGGGCAGGGATAATTTGGGGGATATCGAGTTTCCTGCCAAAATTTTGTATGCACCGGCGGCCAGAATTGTGCCCAAGTCAACGTCGACATTCATGCGGGCGGCCGCATGCAGGACGACAAATTGACTTGCGAACCCAAACGGTGTTGAAGTGAATTGTCGCACATGTGCCGAAATCCGGGGTAAGTTCGATGGTCAGTTCCTCAGGTGACCGTGAAATGTTCAAAGATCATTTCAGACCAAAGCAACAACAGTAACGATGGGGAAACATTGAAAATACACTCAGGTCGTGAAATTAGGATTTTGAGACTCAGGAAAATTCTTCGGAGCCTCCATCTAGCATAGATAAATATCTATAACCTACATACTTGTTTAAATGTGCACAAGTCAATGATCGGTCAGCCCAACTCGCTGGGAACATCGCGGTAATCGGATGCATTGATCAACTTGCTCAAGGTCCACGGAAAGTGGACTGAAACTTGTGTACACAGGTGCCCAAGGTATTTGATAAGACACAATTAGGGTGGTGTGCTCAGAATATGCACCAGGACATTGGATTGTGCCCAAGTCATCATCAACCATATGTGCGGGGCAAGTCGCAAAAGTGATGTGCATGTGCGCATATTGACTTGTGCAGGCGCCAAATTGACTTGCGCACCCAAATCCACGCACAAGTCAATACAAGTCAATCCGCGCGGGCGCAAGTCAATTTGGCAAGTCAAAAGGTGAACCCTCAGGCAGAAGCATTCCAGCCAGGCCGTGGAGCGCCGGTTTGCTATGTTGCTGGGACCCTTTGTTGATTTTTGGCAGCTTGGGGATCATTAACGCGGGACTCGTCACGCTCGTCGACATCAGCTGATTTCATGGCCCCTGGCTACTTCAGAATCCTGGCTTCTCCCCCAGTGGCATTCTGAAACAGCTGACACGTCTTCGACACCCAGGATAGTATTTGTGTTGCTGAAGAAAGGTGCGAGTCCCTCTGCATCTGCACCGTGCCGTTGAAGTGATTCCCAATCCTTACTGCTCGCCGTAGGTGCGGTGGAATCTGAAAATGTTCCGGGACCATGATACTTAGTGGGCCTTGGGTATGACCATATGCGTACATCATAACCCAACATCGCCCGTCGCCCATCATCTTCAACTCCTATGCTTCGCGGGCTCGGCAGCGGGTTGTAACTATGATTCATAGTTGTTGTTCACCTCCGCGTAACAAATCACTCGTTCAAAAGAGAAAATCGGGTGCCTCCAATCCTGCCGGTGGATGCAGTGAGAATAATGTCTGTTGACAGGCTTCCAGTAATCGACATTGTGATGGTGAATCCAGTTATCTCGGGGAGGATATCAAGAATCGAACAAGCCCCGGTTCACACACAGCCTACCGGTATGGGGTCATTTGCATCTTTCCCGCCGAACGAGAGCAACACCAGAGAAAGAACTTTCCACCCTGTTACCTCGCCGTGTTTCAGATTTTCTTCGTGTTCGGAATCTCTACGCCGTGGTCATGAAGATCAGCCCTGTCGGATGTGTGTCATTGTTGCTTTCAAAGTTCGGCATCACCATCAGGAAATTTGCGATGGCCGTGTTTGAACAGATGACACTCATGATTTGATGCCATCTGATTTGCATCCCACTGGGCCGTATATGGCATCGTGGTGGTCCAGTGTAGACGATTGTTTGGTGCAACTGTATAGTTGTGGCTTGATGGATTGATGATCTGTCACGTCGGACTTTGAAATGGACTTGGAGTAATTTGTCGCAAGTCTCGCTGGTCACTCCAACGTTGCTCTCCCAAACTCTTTCCACCTACCGCGACCTCAACTCATGGAAAAAATCGGACTCCCGTGATCTTCCATGGCCAACACCCTCTCTTTGACTTCCCCGTGAACTTCGACAGGCCTGCCTTGAGTAGCAAATGTCAATACTGTAGTGTAGTGATGCCGGCGAGGGTTTAGATTGGATTCCCGAGTCATTGTTCTACTATTGCTTAAGCACTATTTGTCATGAGGCTTGGAATTGTACGTGCAAACTTTCACAAATGATGACAAAATTCTAGGACAGCGCTTCCAAACTTGTTTGAATTGACAGAATCCAGCTGTCATTTGGATCATTTAGCACCATTTGTACCGCCTAGCCTCGCTTAGCACCAGTTTGCCAAATTTGCACAATTCTGCCAGATTCAGAAAGGAGGTTTTTCCTGATGAAATCGATCCACTGTTGGCGTACCAGAGATGGCGCCAATCACTGTTCTGGGGTTGCTGATCAAGTCTCGTTTCGTGTTTCACTGCCTATCGCACTCGTCCTCGAGCTTAACGATGAGGACGACAACATCGCCTGGGACTTCCCTGCAGTTCTTCAAGTTCCGTCAAATAATTTCGGTGACGATGACATTGTTTATGATCTAGTCGGGCGTGGGCTTTACAGCTCCATGGAACAACACTTTGTTATTCGATATTTCGGTAGCCTTCCGCCGGAAAGGCGTGCAGTTTACATGTATGATGGCATGAAGAACGGAGGCTACAGTGTCCACGAGTGAGGCACCAAACTCAAAACCCATCTTGGCTGTTCCGACTCAACTTCCGAGTCCACCATCAACCTCCCCAGTGGGTACAAGACATCTGTCGTTGTTTATCATATGCAGGGTGGCCTAGCAGCTCAAAACCACTTCATGATGTCCCAGCATGCTGTCGCCCAGCGAATCCACGGCCTGTCTTTTGACGGCGATCGTCAGGCTCCGAGTCAGCCGTCTGACATCACTCTGAATCGCCGCGGATTTCTGGCTGTGCCAGCTGAAGACAGATTCTGGTTGAACAATCCGTATGACAGCCGAACTCGAGATTACATATTCGCCGACGATACGGCGCGGGACAAGGGTGGTCCGGCCATTCAAAAATTCCAGTCTCACAAACCGATCAAGGGGCAGCTCGGGTGCCCATCTGGACTCGAGACTTCCAGCTCTGACCCGGGAAGTCCGGTTGAGAATGCCCCGAAACCCCCTCGTCTTATCAGACCCAAAGGTATGCGAATACCCAAATCCGACGAATCTGACGGCGGTGACCGTATCGAGTCCGATGTTGATCATGATGGCGAACTTCCCCCATCCCAAACCGAATCGGAGTTTCCATTCAATTGCCGTTGCGGAGCACAAGGTCCTGATGGATCAGTGTTTTCTGTTGAAGATCCTGCTATCCAATGTGACAGGTGCAGGGAGTGGTCGCACCAGTCGCCAACGAGGTGGCCGTGCATACCAAAACAGATCTGATGATCCTTTTGAGTGCGATATGTGCAGTGGTACGGTTACATCTAGGCATCTGTACTCCAAGTTGCAGCCAGTTAGGGCTTCAAAGCGACTGTAAGAATTAAACCTGACCCAGAGTTTCCAGTGTGCTTATATCTTATTCAGGGAAAGTTCTGCCAGTGTAAAACCTATTCGTGACCGAATCGGGTGAGTGAATCTTAATGTACACACCAATCCGATCTGAGTCCGCAATTTCAGGCCTGGAAAGGGTGTGTTGGCAAAAAACGGGAAGTATTGGTATCCTGCCCGGCTTATAAGATGTGTTTGGGTCCCCGCTCGAAGGAGAGGGTCTATGCTGTCAAGTGGTGGCGGGGTTGCACATTTCATTCCAGTTCCATTCATTCTGATAATGTTTCTCTTGTGAACGAAGCCTCTATTGTCGATGATCTTTGGGGAGACCGGAATGGAAGGAGGAAAATTCGGGTAAGTAGGAGTGTCGACTCAGATCATTTATGATTGCTGACAACAAAAAATTGGCAGCTGGGCCACTGGACACACGGGTGTGAGGTACCAAGCGCTGAAGACATTTTGGCAAATCCTACTGCCATCCCTTACAATGAAGAAGTCAATACTGCCTTGTCTCCGTTCTGCAACATTCTGCGAGAAGCTCTCATATCACATCAGAATCTGTTTGACGCGGACATTCCTGCCAGTGAATATGCTATCAAAGCTGACGGCACCATGTCACTTGGTTCACAGCCTGGAGACCTGTCCATGATGGATCGTGCACGAGTTATGAACTGGTTTGAGCGGCACGTCGCCGGCGATGTGATTCAGACTCGGCCCATGTGGATTTGACGAGTTGCGCTCACGCACGCCTTTACAATCTTGATAGCTGCCTGGAGGAAAAAAACATTCACAGCGGACAAGGCATGCCCAGGTGTCGAAGACGAAGTGGGACGCACCCGATTTATTCTTAAAGCTGCGTGGGCACACCAGAAGATGGCAACTCAGCCTTTGTGGGATACCCTCGATGTGGACCAGGAATGCCTCGAAATTCTTGAACATCGCATGTTCGAGATTTCCCCGCGAGCTGGACAAGCCGGGAAGACTCAATGGGGCTTGGATGCGGGCGTGCATCAAGGCCAATGGTTTCCATATCAACACTTACCCTCTGAATGGTCATACGACTCGCCGGAGATCACTGAATCCGATGTTGAGGTATTTTTTTCATCAAGTCTTTCATGTTGTGGTGTTCATCCTTTCTTAGCCTGGCTCGGATTTTGTTAATGACACAGAAGATGAACATATACTCATCGTTCCGGAAGCAGGGAAAGAGCGACCAAAACCTCGACCCAAGTACCGAAAAGCTCCTGATATCGTGAAGAGCAAGAATGATCAAGTTGAAAAAGATTCTGATGAAGGGGAGCAGGGACTGAGGACTCAATCAAAGAAGAAATGTTAACGTACTCCAGCGTTCGTGAGTGCGGGGGGCGTACATTATACATAAGTAGTAGCGTACTGCCGGTGAATCATGATAATGGTTACAAATAGTTAATTCCTACTAATGGATTAAAGTTGCATTGAACTAGTACTGCATCGGGTCGGCGAGCTTGGAGTTGTGGTATATAGGCTTTCAAGGTTGCAGACGCCGTGCCACAGTATGCCCTCTAATGCACGCGATGCACGCTAATGCACGCCAGCACTGCCACGGCAGCCACGCCAAGCCACACCGTGCCACGGCGAAAAACCGGTGCCCATTTCCGGCTCCCTTCACCATCCCATCCGTAATGACCAAAATCAGCTTATGACTATTTGGGTATCCGTCGTCGCCAGCGAGTCCAGCGTCGTCCGCAACCCCTCCACGCTCTCGGAGTAGGCGGTGACGAGGCAGATGGTATGCGCGAGCGGGAAGTTGAATGGCTCGTAGTCGGGCGGCGGGGGCTGGGGGATGACATTGAGTAGAGGGAAGGGACAGGGGTTGTCTGCGAAGGTGCCGCGCGCGAGGAGGGGTGCCGGAGCCTTCACCCCAGGACATGAGGCTGCGGGAATGCCGGTCGCCCGAGGCGAGGTTGGCTATCACACCTAAAAAAGCAATCTTCCCGCCTTGTTAAGTGTGGGGTTTAATGTTGAGTATTCAACTCACTTTCAGATCATCAGAAGGTCCCTCTTTCAGTTTGGCAATTAGTGTGGCAGAATGTGGTAATTTAATCAAACTTTTTCACTAAACCGGAAAGAAAGACATTCAGCCGAAAAGGAAAGGTTGGAGGAAAGTAATCCTTTCCACCAAGATGAATGTGAAGATGAAAGAAGTATTTTTAGCACTCCTTTCAGTGTCGCCGGAATCAAAAACTTTAATCCTTTGTGGAATGTGTGACCATTGTCTTTTGGTGTGTCACACATTCCGCAAAGGATTAAAGTCTTTGATTCTGGCAAAACTGAAAGGAGTGCTAAAAATACTCCTTTCATCGTCGCATTCATCTCAGTTGGAAGGCTAACATTCCCCCGGCTTTTCTCTTTTCACGGAATTTCTTTGTTTCCAGTTGATCGGAAAGGGGTGATTAAATTACCACATTCTGCCACACTAATTGTCAAACTGAAAGAGGGACTTTCCGACGATCTGAAAGTGAGTTGAATAGTCAACATTAAACTCCACACTTAACAAGGCGGAAAGATTGCTGTTTTAGGTGTGTATGGAGGGTGGGGTGCCGGAGCCGCCGCGCCCAGAGGACGGGGCGATGGAGCCGGCGTTCGGAAGACGTCATGTCACACTGTCCTGGTATGACACATCATGTAATGCCTTGTGACACTGACATACTTTGCTCCTTCCTCCATCGATGAACCCCCTACCCGGATTTCAGTTTCTGGGCGAAAACACCGATTATGCACAGCTTCACCGGCTCCTCTGGCGGACGCCAACCTCAAGCCCGCCGGCAGCCTCGGCGGCTCGCGAGCCCCCAATGTTGGCAGAGTACATCGATGTCTGGACTGGCGGGGAGGGCAACGCTGAGGGTGGCGTGGATGTCATGGATGTGGACGAGAACGACTCTGAGCGGACTCCGCGTCCGGGCCCGCCACAGCTACGCTTCATCGACCTCAACAAACATCCCAAGTTGCGCGTCCACAGCCTCCTCGAGCCCCACCCACCAACAGTCGTTGTCCAGGGGGAATACGTTGAGTTTATGATCCACGCCCTTCAAGTCAAGAAAGACGATGAGCGGTGTTTCTTCCTCACGGGCCAACCCGGGATCGGCAAGCAGTCGTCTTTCTCTGCTTTTGTGGTTGGCGCTGATACATCTCGGACAGGCAAGAGCGTGGGGGCATGCTACTTCCTGTTTTGGCTGCTTGCATCCGGCCAGTCCGTATTTCTCATCCCAGAAACAGACGTGGTTTACTACTTCTCTGAGGCCGGCGTCCAGCAAGCCTCAGACGGACATACCCAGAGAAACAATCTAGCCGTCCGAGCCGCTATCAAATCCAGTTGGGTCCTCATCGACGTCGACATTGGCGGTAGTCTGTCGGCCGCCGATTGGTACCCTCGAGAATGGATCAAGCCGTGCACCACTCTGGTCTGGACGTCGTCGCCGCGGCAGGAGCGCCTACGCCGGTTCAGGACCCGTTTCCTCGCCCGCGTCTGGTACATGAGCCCATGGTCGTTGGAGGAGATCGCGGTCGTAACGTGCGTCTTGTCTTTGACACCGCTCTTCGGAAACTCATCCGTATTGACCTTGCCAAACAAAGCAAACTCGAGAAGAAGGACCCTGCGGAGATTCAGGCCAGGTTCGACCTGAGCGGACCCGTTGCGCGGAGCCTGTTCTTCGACTCAAGCAGAGCCAGTACCGCCGAAATGGATAGCGTCATCCGCAGGTCTTTCGCCAGGGGCTTGTTCGAGTTTGCGACCTCGCAGGAAGGCAATGAAGAAGCCAGACACCGGATGTACCTAGTTCGGCCCCAGGAAAGCTGGGACGAGGATGGAGTGCCTCGCCTCGTCCGAGTGGAGCCCACTTATATCTTTCTCTCCAGCCACGTCGCCGCCCGCACTGTGGAGCTGATGGCCGAATCCGCCGACACTTTCCGGGAACGGCTGGCCTCCGCGTTCGACCACCCTCCCACACGCGGAGCTGCCAGCAAGCTCGTGGAGAGCATTCTTCATCGGGCGCTCCTTCGCGGGTCGGTCGACCCTTTCGGGGTTGGTGGCCACGGCTTATCCGAACTCGCGCTCATCGGTGAAGCCCCCAACTTCATCCTCGAAGCACACATGACGCTCCCTCCGCCTCCGCTTTACCTCCGCCCACAATCCCAGACCTTTGCCGCCGTCGATGCCATCGTCGTCACGGATACCGTGCTCTGGCTCGTCCAATCCTCCGTGTCCGATCGGCATAGCCTCGTATTCAAAACCCTGCTCGCAATCCTCCTCCGGCTCGAGAAACAGGGGATTAAGGTGTACGGGGTTCGACTGGTCTATTGCCTGATCGGCACCGACGACCAGCGTGTCGGAAGCGTCGCGCGCTCGGCGGCCCGGAAGCTGACAGCACTAAAGGCGGCCGACTCGGCGGACCGAACGCGAGAGCTGGGACAGAGTGAAACAGTCGTGAACTGGCTCATGAAATTGGACGTCGAGGGCTATTCGTTTGTCACCCTAAACGAGCTCACGCGCGTGTGGCCGGCACCGGAGGAGGATACAGCTGTAGCGTAGCTCGGTTGTACACGTATGTACGCCCATCCCATGTTCCGTTTGAGAAATGCTCGATCTGAGTTCGACATACTCACCGCAGCGGGTCGAAGAGCGGGCATGAGCGACATCCACAGAAAATGTCTTGAAAATGGTGCTACAAACCTAGTTCATTTATTCCCCCATCTTGGGGCGTGGTGAGGAGGCCGAAAAAGATACAGATCTGTATTTCTTTCCGAAACAGAGACTAATAGCAGATAATACTGTATTACGTGCCAAGGATGTACCCCTGCGTGCGACGACATGTGCCGCGCCAGTGCAGGTATGCGACGCTGGTCAGGCCCGTTGGTGGGAGGTCGTCGAATGGGGCGCCTGCATTGGCAGGCGTAAGTACACGAGTTACGGAGAGGACGACCAGTGACACATACCGCTGAGGCCGAGGCCCGTTACGCCGGGTATGATGTCGTTGTGTGCGTTGGTCGATGTGGGTGTCATGTGGGTGTCAGGAAGGCCTTGCGGTCTAGGTAGGTGCTGCGGGAGGGTAGGAGAAGGGATGGAGGGGGGGAAGGTGAAGCAGGGATAGATGGCCAGTAATACAAACGAGATGAAGAGAAGCAAGTAGGAGTCGTGAGGCAAAGAAAGAGGATAGGAACGAAGGAAGGCGAGGAAGGCGTGACTGCATGACATGACGACGACCGAGGAGGACAAAAAAGGCGGCGAGGGCCAAGATAGGGAGCGGCAGGAGGGGGAGAACAGCGGGAGAGGGAGGGGATGGAGTATGTCGATGGAAGGGTGAAGATGAGGGAGGAGTAAGAGATGAAGGCCGAGGTGGTGGGGCGAAGGAGCGATGGGTCATGTGGGGGGGACAACAGTGGGAAACGAATCACATCGTTCGGGCCAACGGAGAGGAAGGAGATGAGGGGCAGGAACGGAGGGGAGGATGACGGGAGGAAGTTGGGAGAGGGGGACATGAAGGCATGACAATAATAAAAGGAGTGGGAAGCAAGGAGGAGGTGACGACGAGCAGAGTGAAATCAAAGCGCAAAGGAGGAAAAGAAGAGTAAAAGTTATCATCACCAGCCAGGCCGCTTTGACAAAGACACATACCTCTGACTCGTACTCGCACTTCCCATCCCGTTTCCAAATCCGTGCCATCATACTCATGCTCGCCGCCCATGTGCACGGGACGCAGCGGCATCGAGCCTGGCGTCGGTGTGTTGTGCACCGAGGAAGGGTATGTGCTCGAGGATGCGTAATTTGAGGAGCTGGAGGCCTAGGGCGCATAGGCACCTGAGGAAGTTGTGCTGTATTGGTGTGCAGACGACGACGAAGCACCTGGGTATGCCACCGACGAAGGCATAGGGAAGGACACCCCTGCGCTCAATGGGTATGTCGGGCCCGTCCCACTCGGATTTGTCGGGTAGCTGGTGTTCTGAGTCGCAGGGTACGAACCTGACCCACCCACAAAGCTCGGCAGGAGCGCCTTCGGCTGCGATGCGCTTGGATTCGCGGCTGGTGTCCGCTGGAAGATGCGAGTGACATGGGAACGGGCATCGTGACGCTTGTGGTTGTGGTCGGCCGAGTCGGGGCGGCGGTGGACGTGGAGGAAAGATACGATGTGGGGGACACGTGCATGGCTGCTGCAGGGCTCCTGCAATTGGAAGTGGACGTAGAGGCCGTGGGAGAGGATGCGGAGGACGTTTCGGGTCGTGTCAAGATGGTTGGTGGATAGGACGTGGACATTGGCGGTGGGGACGTTTAGCCAGACGCAGATGCGGATGGCAGCCCAGAATCGCCTGCTGCAGCTTCTTTGCGCTGCGCGCGCCACCACACGGCCTCGTCTGTGACTGCACGCTGAGCTAGTGCGCATGATTGTTGAGAGGCCTTCTGAGGTTGCTGCATGCTACTTGGATGGCTACTACTGCTATGTGAAGCCGCATTAATATTTTATAGTACATCAGGTGGAAAGAGAACGCACCTTGGAAGCATAAAAACTGGGATGGCGTCTGTGGAGGCAGCGGGGCTACGGGTGTAGCGCTCGTACCGTTCGACGAGCATGGCCTTAGGATGGCCGAGCTGGAGTAGAAGGTCCTTGCCGTTCTGCGGAGAAAGTAATTAGTACTTGAGTAATTTAATTGAAAGATATGAAAGACTATGGTACGAAGCACATGAAATGGGAAGAAGGAACAGCTGTAACGAATGGTGACACGAAGGATATGTCCATCCGAAATAAGAGGATGCAAAATAACAGAGGGACTGAGGAGGAAAGTGTCAGGATATAGACTCGAAAGTGCAGTGCTGGCATGCGGTTGGGTTCGAGCCTAGGAGAATGGAAGAAATAGAACAATCAAGGGTTCAAAAGAGTTTTCAAGGGAATGAAACCTCACAAACGAGCACTTACCGCCCTCACATTCACCCTCTGCTCCTCGTTCAGCACGGTCGCATAATCCCGAGGCGACGGAATCTTCTCCAAGATCAGTGTCACTGGGTGCGCTCCAGATCTGTCCCAGCGTCCCTGGTCCCGCTCAGATTGCTCCCAGTCACGCCTCTGCCTGCACCAGACGCCAGTGCCTTCCCTTCCCATCGGTGCGCCTCTGCGCAGCATAAATAGTGCGTCCAAGTCGAGGTTACTTGAAGGAGAAGCATCAGGGTCGGCCTGCACGACGGCATGGAGCTCAGATATGGTGGCAGGGCAGGTGGCAGGCGTTGGGTGGGGCGGCAATGGTACGAAGAGGTGAAGCAGGCCACGTGGGGCTGGTGGTGTGTGGCTGCAGCGCTGGAGTCAAACACACACCGGGGCCTGTTCTGAACTTTCATCTTCTGCCGGTGGCACACCGGAAGTTGGTCTCATGAACTGAATTGTCTCACTTGGATTGTGGTATTGCGGCTGACTAGTGCTGACTGCTCTGGTTCTCGAGTCAATTTGGTCTCTCTGCAAGCTCTCTGAGCCTCAGGCTCTCTCTCGTCTGGTTGAACATGTGGCATTCGTATACCTTGAACTCTCAGCCTGGTGGCCCATATTCGAAGGCCTCGAGATTTTTTTCCCTTTATCTCCCTCTCTTTCCCCCTCTCTTTCCGGATAGGATGTGAAGAAAAAGAGAGGAGAAAAACTGTGCCAACTGTCTCGTGTCCCTGGCGCATTTATTTATACTCGCTCTTGTCCCACGACAATATTCTCCCTGTACATATGCCCCGTGCTTCAAGCTCAGAGGTTTCAGGCTGTCACATGAAGAACATCTCTGAATTTGCCAAGCCCGTGTTCGGCTCGGTTTTTCCCCCATACTCATCTCCTCTTCATTGTCCCACCGCAGGTCCTTCATCCTCGAGGTACCAGCTCTCTATCCTGTAGTCATTTCGAACTCGGCTACCTCATGACCCATCTTGCTCAAATCTCCCCATATTAAATGACAGGTGGATCCAGATTCTATGCCAAATCCAAAAACTCTCAGCGTTGGGACAGTTTTCTCTGCACTGTAGACCTTGAGGATTGCTTCCTCATGTCCTCACTCGTCTTACCCACTAACATCCTACGGCGGCATCTGCAATTCGCATTCGCGAAGAGGTACGCAGAAGATCCGCGGTCGGCGCAGGGTCGGGGAGTTTTCTTGCAAGATTATTTTGCTCTCTCTTCCAAGTTATTCTTGTCAACCTGTCCACCCTGTGGGAGTGCGGCTCTCGTCATCGCGGGTGTGAACTTGTCAGTACACACCGTGTTCTCCTTTGTGCGGCAACCCCTGATGGCTTGGGTGCAAACCTCCATACTTTTGACTCAGGGATTTCACGGTGTCGTATTCAGGCTCCTAGTCTCACCACATATACAGGACCGGGGATGACCATGAGCGCTAAAATGTATTCGAGAAGGAAGCGAAGGTCGGATGGTAAATTGTAGTTAAAAAGAATGAGAGGCCACACAGTTTTTTTACGACGTTTGAATGGCGCAAAACCATCCCACGAAGCTCCGAGGGCAATGTCGCGAGGATCCGAGAAATATTTGTGCTGGTATTTCTTGCCGTTGATTTCAACAGGCTTCTTGCAGAGTGAACGATAGTGTTTGCCATCAAAAACATCTGTGGTAGTTTTTTCGGCCATATCTTGATTACCGGCAAAGGCGACAAGGCGGGGGATGATAGGGATGTAAGTGAATTTTTTCCGGGGTTTTCCATTTGCATGCCAACGAGACGCATTGCAATAAGGACAGACTGTCAGATCCTTATGTGTGCCGACATAGCACAGACACGAGTTCGTGCAGCAGTCGTAAATTTGTGGCTTGAAGCCGGCTAGAAAATTAACGCGAGAGCGAATACCGTCAAGCTTGGGAAGGGGGGGGTTCTGCGGAAAGGCGTGGGGAATCATTTTGAGGGCCTTGTCTGTCGTGTTTGTCTGAACCTTGTATGAGAATGCTTTACAGATAGCGAGGTCATATTCACTGAGTTTGTGAGCTGGAGGGATATATGTAAATGATTTATGTATGACACAAGAGCAGCTGAGTATAGAACTTACCGATTGCCGCTGCTTCCGTCTCGTATTCCACGCCGAGCTGATCCCACGCCGACAGTCTGGACCCTGGCGCTTTGAAGCTGTCCCAATCGAATATATCTGCGTCTTCATCTGGATTTTCCGCATCTATCAAGTACCGGATTCCGTCGGGGCCCGTCGGGGTCCGAAGGGTCCTGTCAAGACAATAGCTTATGTGAACGATAAGGGATGAACATCACAAAGAGGGACTCCGTGGATAATACGAAATCCTATCGGCGGCCGGACGGAGGTCCGACTCGGGGACCGACGGAGGGGAGTGGACTTGGCTTCAGCTCGTGCGCTGCGCCCTTCTCTATGCCCGATGTCCAATTTCGGAAGAGAGCGGAAGACCGAGAGGAGGAGAACTGAGAAGAGGGAAACTTAGTTGATATTCAAACTGACTAGAAGCGAGAGTACATCGAGCTATTTAAATGATATCGTAGTGTAATTAATCATCGGAGGCCGATAGGCTCCGCGATGGGAATGAGTATGTAGGAGTCAATGTAGGTCAATGCTGTGTCGGCGGACGTCGGAAGGCCGAGGACGCCGACGAAGAAAGTCATAGTGAATCATAGGGAGTCTTGAGCATATGGTGAATGAAGTAGCCAATAAGAATGGGGACATTACGATTCGGTGATTCTCAGAGGCCGAGGGAGTCCGATGTCACGGTACGTGACAGTATCCCCCACTTAGCGCCGAACCCATGAGGTGCTGGGAAATCTCCGTCAGTGGAATGGAGTTCGGGGCCGATTCCGATCGGCCTGAACACTTCCGCAGCAACTATACAGTAGCACGTGATGTGAAAGGGATTTTTTTTTCACATCTTGTCAACAACCATCACCCACGTACCCCAAACCACCCCTACTACCCGCAATGCCCCGCAACGCAAACGAGACAACAGACGAGTACCACGCCCGCGTCGAAAACACACGGGAGTCCGGAGTGGTCAGACGGAGAGGCCGCTCTCCGCCACCACCTGCGCGCGGCGACAAGGAGGCGCAGAAAGGAGGAGGAGGAGGCGGTCCGTCGGGCAGCCGCGGAGGCCGAGAAAGAGGCCGCAAAACGGGCGGCCAAAAGACCGAGCAGAAACGCTTGCGGGCGGAGAAAACGGAGGCCGAGCGGAAGGAGAAGGAGAAAGGGAAACACCGAGCGAGGTCCGACGATGAGGAGGAGCGAAGCCTGGGATCGGGGGCCGAGTCGGGCCCGAAGGGCAAGAAGCAGAAGACAGGGAATGAGTTCCCCGACTTACCTTGTCGGGTACGACGGAGGCTAACCTCCCCCACAGTGTGACCATTGCCGGAACACCAGCTCGCCCTGCCTGCGCCGCGAGAAGGGCAAGAGGGCTTGCGCGAAGTGCTACACCAGCAAGGTTCGGTGTAGCTTCGCCGCGGGGGAGACGGAGGTCGCGTCGGAGGCCGTCGGGGCCTCCTTGGAGGCCCTGGTGGGTGTTTTGTCGTCGGGTGCCGAGGCGACAGAGGAGGACCGACGGCCCCGAACGGTGCGAGAGAAGAAGGAGGCGGATGAAAACGCCAAGCACCACAGGAGGCCGAGAGCAACCTCCTCGGCGTCATGGGGGCTGTCGTAGACAGCTCGGATGCCGTGGAGGTGACCGCTCGCGCCCTACACAACCTTGTGACGTTGGGAAGCGCCTGGATGCAAGTCATGCATCCAGAGGTGTGGGCAGTCGCCGCTCCGAAGATGTTGACGCCGGAGCCTGAGCGGGACGAAAACGGCAACTTCATCAAGACACCGGTGAAGGGAAAGGAAGGGGAGTCCGGGTCGGGGCCGAGCGGGGGGTCGAAAGGGCCGGGACCCGACGAGGCGGGGCCGAGTGGGTCCGCCTAAAAGTATCCTCTTGTAGTATAGAAATGAATTTTTCTTTTTTTTTGAGTCGTGAAACATGTGATAAGTAACATAAGGAAGAAAAAGGGTTTTAAAAGGAAAACACTCAGAAGACCTTCATTGCGTAAAAACCTGTGCGAGACATCGTAAACGAGTCGCATCGGTGGCCGTCGGTGTCCGATGTTACAACAGACCAGGACGGTTAGGATGTTTGGGGTGAAATTCTTCAACAAGATCTGCTGCATGGGCAAGTTCATCGGCTCGTAGCCAAGATGTCTCCTCTGCTGTTCCAGCATAGCCGTCCCAGCGAACAAGGTAGACTAGCGGAGGCCGACGGCGCCGATCGATTTTGCTGTCCAATATCTCTGCCATTTCATACTTGAGGTCCCCTTCTATCTCCATCGGGGCTGGCGGAGGCCGTTCTCGACCTGGTATAGTATTTGTATGTGAGGGCTCGAGTTGAGAGACATGAAAGACGGGGTGAATTTGACGCATGTCTCGGGGAAGTTTAACGGTGAAGGAAGCGGGTCCGGGCTGGGCGATAACTTCAAATGGACCATAGTAGAGTTCCGAGAATTTCCTAGTCGGTCGGGCCGTTCGGAAGCCAAAGGCATTGATGTATACCTCGTCTCCGATGGAGATCTTCGGGTCCGCAGTTTTCCGCTTGTCTGCGGGTCCCTGAGAGCGCTTCTGGGCAGCGGCCATCTGAGTGCGAAGCTCTTGGTGTAGAGCGTCCAAGTCCGTGATGAAGTCTCGGGCCCGAGCGGAGGTGATATCCCGCTCGGGGTGCACGGTAACCGACAGGTGATAGCCCTTGTTGGCGAAGAAAGGAGGCACTCCGGTAGTTTCATTAGGAGTGTTGTTGTAGGAGAACTCGCTGAGAGGGAGAAGTGCGGCCCAGTTGTTCTGCTGATAATTTCAGTACATCCGGATGTGTTGTTCCAAGGTCTGGTTGACGTGCTCGGTCTGTCCGTCGGCGGAAGGGTGGTATCCAGCGGTGAAGTGTAGAAGCATATTGAGCGCTTCTCCCAAGGAACAGAAAAAATGGTTAACAAACTCGGTGCCCCGGTCGGAGGTGACATGGCTCGGGACTCCGTGCTTGGAGAAAACGTGAAGGACGAATAAATGGGCTAACTCGGATGCCGAGATTTTGCCGTGACAGGGAATAAAGAGTCCCATCTTGGACAGGCGGTCGACAATGACGAGGATGCTGGTATAGCCGTCGGACATAGGGAGCTGCTCAATGAAGTCCATAGAAATCGAGTCCCAAGGCCGCTCGGGGACCAGGAGTTGCCGAAGGAGTCCGTAGGGTCTATGGTGAGTGTATTTGCCGTGTTTGCAAGAAACGCAAGATCGGACGTAACTTTTAACAAAGTCTCGGAGTCCGGGCCACACATATTCCTGTCGGACCAAGGCAAGGGTCTTGTTTTGTCCCCAATGACCAGCAAGTAGATGATTGTGTTTGTCGAGCAGAACCCGAAGTCGGAGTTCCGCGGCGTCCGGGACGTAGATACGTCCATCGTGATAGAGAAGTCCATCTCAGGTTACCCATCGGGGGTCCGAGGCGTCATTAAGATGTCGTGAGGCAGAAGGGTCAGAAGGTAGGGCATCTCGGATGTCCGCGTGAAGTTGATCAATGTCCATAATGTGACCGGCTTGGAGCGCTGGGGTCTAAAGCGCGGATGCGCGAAGGGATCCACCAATCTGATGCTGAGTGAATACTGGTCGGAAATTATGGGGATTTGCACTGGCATAGCCACTATCCCCCTCTTTAGGGTAGACGTCCCATCGTATAGTGAGAGCGTTGGGCTTGCCTCCGAGGTGTCCCGGTCGGAACCGAAGGATGAAATTAAAAGGCGACAGATACTCGGACCACCGAGCTTGCCGGCGGGTCAAGAGTTTCGTAGTCGCAAAATACTCCAGATTCATGTGGTCAGTGACCACGTCAATTGGTGGGACTGCTCCCTCCAGATATCGGCGCCAGACTCAGAAGGCCTCGAAAACGGCCAGAAGTTCCTTGTCATGAGTGTCGTAATTGAGCTCGGGGACCGAAAGGGTCCGAGAATGAAATGCGACTGGGTGGATTTCTCCGTCCGGCGATGTTATGGAGAGAATCGCCGCAATGGCGTAGTCGGATGCGTCGGTTTCCAGAGTAAGTTGTGCGCCTGGAACCCAATGCGTAAGAATCGGAGCAGTGGTGAAGGCATGCTTAAGGGTATCAAAGGCTTCCTGGCATATAGGGGACCAAAACCAGGGTTCGGACTTCCGAGTAAGCCGTGTCAGCGGCACGACGATGTCCGAATAGTTCGCAATAAAGCAACGATAGAAATTGGCAAAGCCAAGGAATGACTGCACATCCTTGACTTTCGGGGCTCCGGCCATTCCCGAATGACCTCGATTTTGGAGTCGTCCATTGTAAGTCCTTCCGGTGATAGGATGTATCCGAGGAATTCAACAGTTTCCACGTTGAAAACGCACTTTTTGAGGGAAGCAAATAGACCGGCTTTCCGAAGGCGCCGAAGTACTTCCCGAACGTGCTGTCGGTGTTCCGACGGGTCCTCTGAATAGATGAGGATGTCGTCGAGGTATACCACGATGGTGATGTCGAGGAGATCCGAAAATAGGTCATTCATAAAACATTGAAAAGCGGCAGGAGCATTGGTAAGGCCTTCAGGCATCACCAGCCACTCAAAGGAACCATAGCGAGTCCGGAATGTTGTTTTCCATTCATCGCCGTCGGTGATCCGGACGAGGTGATACACATGTTTAAGGTCAATTTTAGTGAAGACCTTAGCGCTACGACCGGCGTCAAGGAGGTCCGAGATAAGCGGTAGTGGGTACCGATCCTTCCGAGTGATGCGATTAAGTGCTCGGAAGTCCACACAGAGCCGAAGGTCGCCAGACTTCTTCTTAACGAAAAGGATCAGAGCGCCGTGCAGGGAAGTCGATTGTCGAATGAAGCCGTTACTGAGATTCTTGTCAAGGAATTCTCAGAGGGCCGCCAATTCTAGCTGAGAAAGGGAGTATATAGGACCGGGCGGAGCTGATGCCCCATCCTCTAGTTCGATCTTGAGATCGTATGGCCGATGAGGTGCTAATTTTTCCGACTCGGAAGCCGAAAAGACATCAGCAAACTCATGATACTCTGACGGAAGTCCGGACAAGTCCGGAGCTGAGGAAGTATCAGATGAACGTCCTAGGACCTCTGAGAGGCCTAGACAGAATAATTGACTACCTTCGCTGCGTAGAATACTGGTGAAGGCAGCTGCTCCTATCAAGGAGACCGACAGAGGTTTGGCGTCAGCCGGAGGAGCGACAGAGGGCTCCCCTACGGGAGGGATGGAGCCGGCGGACGCCGACGGAGGGCCTTCGGACGGAGCCGAAGGTGGAATTGCAGAGCCAGGCGAGCGGAAATATATTTGGCCCGAAACCCAGTCAATCAACAGATTGTAGCGGGTGAGCCAGTTGTGTCCCAGGACGACAGAGCAAGCAGAATCCAAGGTGGTGACATAGAATTCAACCGGAGTTGTGTCACCCAAAGGGAACCGAACGTCGAGACGAACGATTTCAGAAATGATGGTCCCGGAGGACCCATCAAACAGACGGAGGCCGATCGGAGGAATAGAAACACGTGTGAGATTATTGGTCGTACAAAATATAGGGTCTGCAAAACAATCGGACGAACCAGAGTCTATAAGGGCTCGGAAGTCCGACGGAATCTGCAGAGACTGCAGGAATGGGCATAAGGAATTTGGGTCCGTGAGGGCAGAAGCATTAAGTCGTAAAAAAGAGTCGGGGGTGCGATCGGGGATGTCTTCGCGACCCTCGGGCCGCACGGACTTCCGAGAGTCGCTACTTAGTTTCCCGACTGGGATGCAGTAGTCGGAGTTGCCGCGGTTCCCGAAGTGGAAGCAGCACGTCCGAACGCCTTCTTCTTGGGACAGGCGTCACTGCGGTCGCAAAGCAGGCACAGGTTCTCGGCAAGCTGACGGGCTTTCTCAGCAGGAAGGAGTTTGCCGTCAGATCCCAGCATCTTCGCCCAAGGCTTCTCTGAAGATGTAGAAGTCGAAGTTTGAGCGGGGGATCCGCCGGAGTTCCCTCTGTTCCCCCCGCCTCCCTTCTGCTTCTTCTTCTTGGAATTGCTATTGGTGTTGTTGGAAGTGGGATGATTGCTAGAGTTGCCTGAGTGGCCCGGCTTTGAGTTGTCGGAGGTTCCAGTTTTCGCCGGCGGGGCCCGAGAATGCCGAAATCGCTGCTCCTTCTGCCATTCCCAATGGGAGGCATCGATGGATTGAGCAGAGATCTTGAGGACATCAAGGGAATCGGGTTTCCCGCCGTGAAGATCACGGAGTTTGAGCTGAATATGCTCGGGAAGTCCATCATAAAAGACCTTTCGGAGAGCGACGGAGTTCCAGCCTGTAAGCTGTGATAGCTTATTGAAACGGACCAGATACTTTTGGATCTGTTGTCCGTCGCCCATACGTAGAGCAACTATCTCGTTCTCGGCGTCCTGTCGGGGATCGTAGGTGCCGAAATTGAGTTGGAGTTCCGAAACAAAGGCGTTGTAATCGTTAAGCCATTTCGGAGTGTTGTTCGGGTCCGGATTGACGTAGGACGGTTCGAACCACCCGAGGGCATCTCCTGTAAGGTAGGAGATCATGTAGTTGACTTTCTGCTGCTCGCAGACGAATGCTGACGGGCGATCGCGGAAGTTCAGAATGCCCTGGAAAAGAAAGGTTCGGAGCTTCTCGGGGTCCTTCCCATCGAACGTCTCGGGATCCCGAACTCGGGACCGAGTCTTGTCGTTGGAAGTGTCGTGTTGATTAAGCGTGTTGCCAATACCCTGAGACATGGCTTGGGTGAGGGACGTAAAAAACAAGGTGGGGTTGTTGAACGGGTTCCGGTCGGGGGTTGAGGATCGACTGTGTCGGCCCCCGTTGCCCCCTGGACCATCACCTCCGCCGCCACCTCCACTGTCTCCGCTAACTCCACCAACAATATCATGGAAAGGGTTGGTTGACGATCTTCGCGGACATTCGCGTTCTTCCGGCTCCCGAGGGGGAGTCGGAGGCTGACAGTTCTCCCCAGAGCAGATCGGGGTCCGAGGGTGGTCTTCCTCGTCCGATTCTTCATCTATCTGTACCAGGCTATTTCTGCCTGATCGGGGTCCACCGGTTTGCGAGATCGAATCGAAGGGATTAGGTGAAGTGGGAATGCGGGTTTGGGAAGGAAGGGTTTGTGTGGAAGTCATACTGCCAGCAATGTGAGCGCTTTGCCGAGTGACAAAAGATGATTGAATATTTTGGCTGGCTATGTTTCGGAGGCCCGCGCTGTAGTTGATGCGGGAGTCCCGAATAGCCTGATCCTGTTGTCGTCGTTGCTTGGCGATTTCTGATCATTTCCGCCAGAACACTTGTTCTGGGCTCAATTCTCAGCGGATTCCTTTGGGACATGGACCAAACGATTCAGACCGGAAATCCGGAGGGCATGGCATCTTGCGACTTTTTCTGAGCAGCCTCGGACGAATATCTGGGCTCAATTCGGAGTTTTTTTGGGTGTTTGACGACAGGCCAGCTGTAGCAATAGATAACAGGCCCAAATCGACCTAGATTTCTGATAGCATGGACTTGAGGTTACCCCAGAGGGCATCATATGCTCATATGGTTGATTTTGGACATACCTTCCATGTGCTGCACACCTCAACTAGGAGAATATCAGCCATGTTCACCCTGCCAATGTTTGAGGATTCCTGTCCATAATACCATCCACATCGAAGTTACAGCATACAAAAAGAATATTTGAAGTGGTCAGAACATCAAGATCAATCTGTAAGAACTGTCATCGCGCACGTAGATTTGAGAATATGGGGCAGGCTAGAATTTCCAACGATACATGGGGTAGTAAACGATAATGGCTGAGGAAACTAGGGTGCTGGGTTACCAAAGCAGAGCCAGTGCGTCCTGGCTTTGGCAGTGCAAACTTGTCGCCACTGTACAGGTACATACACAGACTTTGAGATAGAATCTGTATACACCATATGCACTTGCAAATTTATTCTCGATTGAATTAAATGAGCCATGAAAGAAGGATAGAACCCCCACGCTTAGTGCAATTGGCGCAGAATTTGGGTGAAGTGAATGGGATTCATGCCCTGGAGAGAAAACGAAGGGACCAGAGCTGCGGATCTGTGCAAGTGCGAGAGAGAGTGGGTGGTGGTTAGATGCGCTACACATTTGCACGGAGCTGAAAGCATGGATATTTCTGGTAAATAGGAGAACAATTGGGTGAGTTTCGAAGATTTGAGGCCACGGAACACAGGAAAAAAGGTGTTATCGCCCACTGATTTAGTATTCGGCAAACTTGTGCAGCTTGCAAAACTCGGTCAATTTGCACGTCGTGCGAGGAGGCTTTCAAGAAGTATATTATTGAATGGATGCCGAGATCGATACATGTACGGGTACTCTAATGCAGAAAAGTAATGAACACACTAAATGAAAAATATGGAGATGAGGATAGGCGCGCGAGAGACGGAGCCATGTCCCGCACGCTGCAAGAAACAGCAGAGCCAGTTTTGTGCCGCATGCATTGACTGAACGTCGCCGATGATCGACGGATGTGGAGGTGGTGACATGGGGCGGGGAGGGAATGCAGTGGGGTGAGCTCATCCCATAAGGTGATACATCCACGAAACGGTTGTGGGCTACGGGGGCAGAAGCGGCGGCCACGGGGCCCGATAAACACATGCCGGGGTGCTGCACATGGCGGGATGCTGCGCGTCGGTGCACGGGCGATGCGGTATGGGGGCGGCAATGTGAGGGACGAGAAGCATGGGGGCGGCCGCTGCAGTTAACAGGAATGCTACGTGTCCGCATTCTCGGTAGTTGGGGATGTGGGATGTGGGATGTAGGGGTTGAGGGTGGGCAAGGCGAGGTGTAGAGGGTGAAGCAGGCGACGTGCGAGGCGACTGAGGTGCGCATTGAGCGGGGCGGTCGAATTGGCTGATGATACACGTGGGGGTGGAGACCGACGACTGGGACATGGAGAACAGGTGTCGGCGCGGTGTGCATACCCGAAGTGCGCACCCAGAATTGCGTAGGTTCCAGTGGGGGAGGATTGGGTGGAAGACATCCGATGTGGGCAGGATGTGAGGAATGAAGGAGCACGCAATATTGCGCGCAGTCAGAAGGCGCGGATGCGGGGGGTGCGATGCAAAGAATGTGTAGCCGTGCTCCGTATCATGCGCAGTGTCTTCGTCTGTTAAGCAGTAGAGAGGGGGCGAGGGCGAGGCGGATCCTTTGTGCGGCTAGGAACTGTCCAATGCATGCGCGGGACGAGCGGGATCAATGGGATGAGTATATGCAGTGCGGGAGAGGGCGGTAGTTGAACGGGAGGGATACATGAAACAGGAATGGAAATGACACACGCACGAAAAACCCGTGATTCCTACGTTAGCGCACATCCATCGGAGCACAGGTACGGGTGGGGGCCAGGCCTTTGACGCCGGTATGTTGTTAGCTGGGCGTCTGATATTCAGCGGCGGATTTACAAAAACGAAGATATGAGCATTAATTTCAAAGTTAGATGAGAGGACGCAACGTGCGCTCCAGAACATCGAGCAAGTATTAGCGCGGAGAGCCTGAGGGCGAGGGGTAGACACGGCGGAGGGAAGGCTGATGCTTGGCATTGAGCAGGGTAGGTAAGTGCAGAGATCAAGCGTGGGAGTGAGACGCCAGATATTGGGACGACACTGACGTTTGATTGAAAGTGGGGTGCGGGACGAGAACATCAGGCAAGATGTAGTACCAGTGAAGCGGGCATAGAGGGCATCGGGCAGGGTAGATTCAGAGCAAGCGGCAACATGGTGGTGGTAGCAACGTGGCGGGATTGATCGCCGCGGCGCTGATTTGGCAGCGGCAAGTACCGAAGGTGTGGGCAGGGCGGGTCGGAGCAAATGCAACCGGACTTGAGCGGGCGGGAAAGGCTGAGTCACATGTCGGCAGGTGTGGGAAAGGTGAAGCCCTGCACCTTTGGCGCGAAAGGTGAAGAAAAGGTGCACCTTTTGTCAAGGGGGTACTTTTTTGGAATTTTTGGAACATCCACTGATTTTAGCTTAAAATTGGCTCAGGAATCCGAATCCAAAGTCGAAAAGTTCGCCCGACCTGTGGTTCAAAAGATACAGCCACTTTGTCTGAAAAATAACCATATTTTTTCTTTCAATTTTTTTTCGACAAATTGGCTCAATCCGCATAACTTTCGAAAAAAAAAATCGGTGAGGTTGAACCAACCAACGTAATAATGACGTCATAAATTCCCTTATATAGTAATCCCTCACCCCAAAAGGGGAAGTGATAAAAGTCCCCATATCTTTCCAACCGTTGCCCGGGCGAGCTTTTGGAGGCCAGATTCAGATTGCCAGCCCTCATTTTCGGCCCAAATCGGTGTATGTTCCATTTGTAACTTTTCTGGACCCCCTTGCCTTTTGCGTCAAAGGAATGCAACCGTTTCGGGTCAGCCAGCGGAGTTGTCATGGGGAAAGGTGTGTGGGAAAAGGCGGGTGCAGGTGCCACCCACCGAGACAGGCCGGGGAGGTGAGATGGAGGCGAGTCCGAGATCTCCGAGGAAGGCGGAAATTGAGTTCAAAGGTGGGCACGGTGGCTACGTCATCATATCGTAGTAATACCGGCGTGAAGCATGGGAAAGTCGGAGCAGCGCAGGTTCATCCTAAGATGGCCCAAATTCTGTACCCTCGATCTCGGTCAGTTGGGCACAGAAAAATCTGAAAAAAATCTTAACATGGAGGTAAATGGTACAGAATTTAGTCTGCAGAAGAACGGCACTGATACGATAGGTTTGGACCACCCGGGATGGGCAAAGGTGATGAGAAACACAATTTTCACCCTGTCAGCAAAGAGCGAACTGTATCTCGATGAATAAAGGGGTTACGGACCCAGAGATTTTGGTGGGTGTGGTTGGGATATATACCTAAGCGCGAAAATGGCAAAACCTGTACATGACAACTTGTAAAAAAATATCCCAGAAGGTGGAAAGCCAAACAAATAGACCTCATCGGAAAGGTGACACATGTGAGTACCTCAGAAAATCAGGCAGGACCAGGGGTACATGCAGGTACCAAAATCATATTTTAGGGGGAGGAGGTCAGGAAGGGAGGAATACACACAACAGGGTCAAACGAAAGGGCACCAAAAGAGTCTAGGTGACCCAAGGCTCTCCAAGACGATCCCAACTGCTGTTGCAGGTTCCAGTCTTACGGGTTCTGTGTCATTGATGCTTCAAAATCGGGAAGAAATCCAGGCAGCCGCTGTCTCAGTTAGTACACGCCCCTACCTGGCTTTTAGGGCTCATCTTTTCTGTTGAAGGTCAAGTATTAGTGGAGGCGTACCCAAAGTCCGAACTTTATTATTTGAGACGACGACAACAGTATGGTCCGCTGTCGAGGGAGATCCTCACAAAGGAGCAAGGAGTGGTAAACTCAAGGGAGAATGTACCTGGCCATTCAGTATTCCATTACCAGCGACTGCTGCGTCAAAAGGAAATCATTCGAACTCCCACACACATTTGTGGAGCGAGGTGCAAACTTCAGTATTCAATATTCTTTGGAACTTCGCATACTGCGCGGAAAGCTAATGCAGGGAAAGCAAAGAAAGGACAAGTGCATTGCATCTTATCACCCTTGCACACTCCAACCAATGTTAATAGACTGGGTTTCACATTTGGATTCTTTTCCATGCGCCCACCAGGTCCCCCTTTGATGCTGCAACAACTTGCGTACCAAGAAAACAGCCCTCTGCTGAGCCCAGAAGCGGATCCTGAAGTTTGGCAATCCTTGCCGTCATTTTCGAACTCTGGTCTACTCTTCTCGGTTTTGAAACTCAATGTGAAGTGCACGGTGAGCTGCTGGGCCTCAGATGTTGTTGAATCAGCTGAGTATTGGCCAGTTGGCACTTGCGACACCCGTCAGTGAATTTAGTAGGCCGTCTTCCCGTTCTTATTGGCTTGTTCCAGCTTTGTTACACCCGAAGCACCTCTATTCCATGCGCTCTAACGATTGAGACGGCAAATACCCACGCCCTCGATGTCTTGACATCTCCGACGGCGGCCTTGGAGCACCGGACCAGATCACCCGGTGGTGCTGACACATTGGAACTATGCGGCCAAGCTGTATTCAAGGCTTCGACAGAAGGCGCAGCTGTGGACACGTCCTCATGGCGCTGGCTCATGGGAGAAATACATCTAAGGCGAACTCTACAACCTTCAACCGACGTGATTGACTTTCTCATCGAGGTACGGAGGAGCTTGTGATGTTGCATGTTATGAAGTGGTACTAAGTAGATCCCCAGTACACGGTCCTTGTTTTACCATTTCAAGCTACCAGCTTTAAGCAGCACCGATACGAGGCCCTCCTTCGGCAAAAAGTGGACATTGTAACCAAATATGCTTCAGGGCCGCGTGCGAGAACGTACACCCCTGCAACTTATGAAACGAGTAATACGGCGACTGATGAGTATTCCCTCTATACCAGTGGTCTCATGTAGCCACACTCCACAACTACGACAGCCGACGAACTATGTGTGGACTATACAAGTGTTTACAGATCAATTTCATCACCATGTCCACATATGTTTGCCATGAATGAATGGAATGCAACTGATGTCCGGAAAAAGCTTGTCTCAACATACGGCATCACCACAATGAATGGGGGTGCAATATGGGATCTGTGGAGAAAATGGTAAGTCATAAATACGGAGAGAATACGATAGGAAAAGGTTAGCCAGGGTGCAGAAACAATATCCACGGGAGCCGAGATAGAGATTCTGAAGCCGTAGATCAGCAAAATGGAGAAGTAATAGCTGAGAAATTGGGAGACTCACGTGTTCAAAGGGCCTGGCCCCGTTTGCGGAACTGGCGTGTTTTGGGGGACAACATAAAATGTGAGGAGGATGGAGAGGCAGGATGTGCGAACGTCAGGGAGCAGTACACCACAAACACGGGAGAGCGCGCCGCCGCCCATAAAAGGGAAAGAACAAACGTGGGGTGTAAAGGCCGCGGGCGCGATGGCCTCTCCAGGCACGAGGGTTACTTCTATTTATTTGACGTGTTGCCACTGTGGATGGCCATGAGCCTATTCTGCGTTGTGTGGCCGGCGCGCTGCCTGGCCGATATGCACCCGGAGCTCAAGGGTCCGCTCGGCTCACGCGAAACAGTAGAGGCGCGATATGATTGACTACGGACATTTATAGTCTGCGATAATAGTGATTGAAGTTTTGAATTTTTAGTAGCAGGCGGTACTGGGTGACCTCCCTCAGATAAATATATTCCTACATATTATTTTGAGGCCGTTTTCGAACATCCTGAGACAGCTGTCAGGACCCCATCCGCCTTGGAACTGCTTTGGATCTCACGGAGTATCCTGTTGTCCCTCCAATATAATTAAAATCTGGTTGGGGGGTAGCTAACCCTCTATTAAATTGCATTCTCCGCATCAAGCCCTTGCGCTCCCTTACTCGGCCTCATATGCAGATGGATTCAGGAATATCTTAATCCTTAATCACCCCGATACACTGCCCATTGCAAGGCCGAGGCACACGGTCCCATTTGCTATGAACTTGGCTGAACGACTCGGAGCCTCAGGCTGAGGTGAAGAGGTGGTGTCAGCCGTGAGGGCCCGAAACTTCTGGAGCCGTTACATCCAGTGAAGGGGCGACGAAAATGGAGCCACGTAAGATGAAGATGTGATATTCTTGCTGGCAGTATCAGTATCGACATCATAATTCTACACTGATTTACACGAGTATAATTTAAAACGAATAGGTAGTAGAAAAAAATACAAGTTTTTCTGTTGTACACACGCAGACATGCAACTCAGAGGGGCACAAGTTGGTCATTGACCGGATCGCTCCAAGAAACCAGGCTGCAATTTATTAACCAAGACTCTTAGAGGAAAGACGGATGCGGGGGCTCACTCGATTTGTCCATAGGCCTGCGAGAATTGTGTCGTGAGCTGAGGGTTTATCAACACCGGCTGAATTTGATATTGGATGCGATTGAATAGAGCCTGCAGTGGCAAGCAAAAGGATTTAGCTTCCAGAGCCTCGGGAGGAATGAATATAGACTGACGTGCTGGCCTAGAATGATGAACGTCACGCTGTTGGGAAGCTGAGGGCAGAAGTGAATGACCGAGCTTATGGTTTGGGCCACGTTTAAGAAACTTATGGAGGTAGTGAGCAAACACAGCCGTACGACGGAGATAATAGAGTGAAGACATACGTGATATCCATCAGGCGCTGCCTTCGTCTTGATTATCCCTCACAGCGCTATGGAGCTGGCTAGTGAGAACGAAGGATGTCTGGGCGCCACTGTCCCAGAGGCACCAGACGTCCTCAAAGACGTTTTCAGGTGGATTATCGGACATGTCTGTGGCGCTTGTCACGACGATACGTGAGGCGAGGATGAAGGGCAGCTTGGTGGCGGCGACATCCTCGGACAAAGCGAGCCAGCTTAGGGTGAAGGGGTCTGGCACCTTTCCGTCGGGAAACGAGTCTTTTGTGAGTTCGACGAGACGACGGCGGCGTTCCTTCGCCAACAGGTCAACATTGGTGGGTGTGGTAGGCTTGGGTATAAACTTGGAAACCGTGGTCATATGAAGGCCGGTAGATTGCTTGGTTGGATAGAGAGCGACTAGAAGGTTCATCATCAGAGAAGGTGTAAGGGCTCGGAGGTTGAATTACGCTTGGATAACGCGGCGCGACGTTGTGTCGTTTGGGCGGACAATGTGGCACGCTTGGCCTCGTCCTCGCGATGAACGGCCTTGATAACATCCTCGACCGGGATCCCAATGTTTAGTTTCGCAAGTGCGGCGGCGAGGGAGGAGATTTGAACCACTTGCAGAGAATCAGCCAGAGGAGGTGAGGGCGTCATCCAAGAGGTGTCTTGTCATGTGATCCGATGTTGACATCGGTGATCGCCGTAGTGATCGGCATTCCGGCATTCTTTAAATATTCTCTTTCGAGGCTTTCTGTTGTTGCTGTGGGCTGGCCGGTATATGACTGCTAGTATGGGTGATCAGAGGTTAGGCCCGGCAGCAGAGTATGTGCATTATTGTATATCCAAGCGGGACGCGGTGTATGTACAGGTTCAATTTTCCATACCGATTTTGAGAGTGTTGAATGATTCGTGGAGAGCGGTGGGGTAGGTCACAATCATCATTCCCGTCTCGCGCAGGTACTCCACCCTTAAATGGAGTCAGAGAAAGAAGTTGAGTAAGGCGAACGGCACCGACTTGAACTCCCGCTCCTCAGAGAATCTTTCCTCGAGCTCGTCTGCTATCTCCTGCGACATCTTGAGCTGCTGTGGAGAGATGTCGGTGTAATGTTCACGGGTGTCCGTCAAGACTTGCAAGTGGCTCAATCTGCGCAGATCCCGCGTTCGAACGGATCAGCGCTCGATGCCCGAAGGCGACGAGCGAGGCGAATGGCGCTTCCACAACGTCTCCACCTAAGCCTGCGAGTATATACAAGAAGGGTGGAAGTGGAACTCGGCTAACTTAAGCGAGTTCCACTGGGTGGAAGTGAGTTCCTCCCCGGATGCATCAACCGTGGAACTCACTTCCGCCCAGTGGAACTTGGTTAAATTAGCCGACTTCCACTTTGCATACTTCTTGTCCAGTTAATTATTTAATACAGACTGCAGGTATCTGGGCATCACACCAATGGCTGTGTTGGCGCATCAGATGCTGCTGCATGGCCGGGTGTCCCCGATCTTGACCATGAGTGAATACTTGTTGAGACAACAATCATTCAAGCTGTCTACCATATTTGCAGTGCACCTCAGTAACGGCCGTACTTGGCTGCTGATGCCCGAACCGGCATATTATCTTACGATTCATTTCTTTCTTAAAGTGCTGGTCAGAAAATAGTTTTCACGGTATAAAAGCATCCTAATATTTTTAGTTCCACATTAGAGTGTATTAAATTTGGATTAATACAGTTTGCGTTGGTTAATACAGTGCGCATCTCAGAAAATGATGAGGAAGCAAGCCGCTAAGCGCCAACACAGCCATCCATGACCTAAATGGGAAACACGGGCGCTCAATTCTACTGCAGGCAAGAGGACGATCCATTGGTACCATATACAAGAAAGGTCGGGAGTAATAAGATACAATATGAGGATCTGACGACGACGAAGAGTATCAAGACAGTACAAGTAAAGTCCATTCAATCGAGTCCCAAGTCCAAACCTCCACTGCCCTCGTCGCCGCTCACACCAGCAGTCAGGCTATCTACCCAAGCACCGCCGCTACATTCCCTCCGCCCGCTCGTATACCTCGCGCATCACTCGCACACAACCCCATACTTGCTCTCGCCTGGTCGGACATCGCGCCATCCAGCAAGCCCGCGAGCGAGTCGCCGTGGGCGGCTGTCTCGCTAGCCTGATGCTCGTAGCTGTGGCAGGAAGTGAGCAGGGAGAGGTGCGCGCGAGACATCCCGAGTCGAGGGAAAGATGACGGTGATAGCAATTTCAAGTGGGGTGAAGAGCACGCCGACTCCAATCTAGGGAGCAAACTCCGTTTGCAGTGCTGAATACCGAGCGCCCAATGCGGAGCTGCAGTAGCGGATCGCTAGTAGCGGATTTAGGAGCAGCTGAGGCGTGGATTAGTACTCCGTATCCTCCAGGCGAGCCAGCGGCGGCGCTGAGGGGCCATCGTCGCATCGTCCGCGTTCCCATTCCCGTTCCCAGTTCCGCTCCCGATTACACTTCTATCTCCACGATCGCGCAGCGCAAGCGTACCCACACCTTCCTCGGGAGCGCCCTCCATCCACCCTCTTGCCCGCCTCGGAGAGGACGAGAGAAGCCGAGCGTCCGTGTCGCCCTCGCGAGACCTCCCAGTGGGCGTGCGAGGCGAGCGACTCGGACCGGCACCGCGACTCCTGCAACGCATCACTCCACTGGCACCTGTCTCGCAGGCAAGCAGCTCTTCCTGAAGCAGCCCCTCACTTGACGCGGGCGCACGGAAGGCCAGCGCACAGCGCTTCACCTCGCGCTCACACCCCGGCGTGCACGCTTCCCTCCTCAAGAGCGACCCTCCCCTCCACACATCATGGTCGTCCCCAATCTCGACGGGAGGGGTCGCGGCGAGAGATAATGTGCAAGGCGCGGAGGCCGAGCCTGGAACACGCTATCACTGGAGAGAGGAGACGACAGCGCAGACTGATCGCGGTCGGGAGACGGCTACGGCGGGCGCCCGCGGGAGCGAAAGCTAGAGGGGATATGCGTAAAGACCGGGAGCGAAAGCGAGAGGTGGTAAAGACAGGGCAGTGGTCCAGAGGGAGGACGACGTGGGAGGCGGCCCTGTAGGACGGCGGTGGAGGCAGCGCACGCGGGAGGGAGTGGCTGGATTGTAGAGAGCACGCCGCGCGCGAGGAGGTTATGGTGAGCGTGGGCTCCGCATCCGGGGCGAGGGGTGAGGGCAACGCCGAACGCGCGTGCGGGCATCGAGAGAAACACGCGTCGGCCTAGGGAGAGTATAGAGGTGCGTGCACCCGCGCCGCGCCTCGATAATCCTCATCTCTGCAACACCAAGTCGTCAACACGAGCACGTCGGAAGGGGAGAGGAAAGGCAGCGCGTACCTGTACATGTATCAATGAACTGCTACAGACATGCATGCGCGGCGATTCCGTCCCAGGACGATGTGGCCACGCGTCGCGTCGATATATCCCCCGGAGCGTAAACTGGGCGTCGGAGTGGAGGGAGGCGTCGCGGAGTTGGTTGGCGAGATTCGGTACGAGGCGTCCGCGCTGAGCCCTTGAGGGCGAAATATACGATACACAGCCTCCGCCAGCGTCCTTCCACCTGCCTGACTTTCGAATATCAGAGAACACCACGCGCCAAAAAATGAAAGTACAAACTCAGATCTGACCCATGTCCCATAGCCTGTCCTTTTTTTTCCTGTCTGCACACCATATTCCGTTAATCATCGAGCACCCGCCGCCTTCTGGTCACTGTTTGGACCTCAGCAGCGCCGGATCCCCACTTTATAGGATTGTTCATGTACGTAGTCTTTCTACCCTTTTGTCGGCTTAAATTATATTATTTCAACGCCGTCTTTTTCTGCCTGGCGATACACCCCTCGTATTTTCTGACTAACATGGAAATCTTGCTCCATGCAGTGCCTACAATAGGATACATGCTGAACCCGCCTCAGCCGATGTAACTTCTCCAGGAATTCCGGGGAACTATTCGAGAACTTGTCTGGCCAAGCCCTCTGTGGACTTACCATGAACCTTCTACCAGAGGATATTCCGTCCAGTTCCGGGTTCTGGTACCGGACATGACCGGAAAGTAGGGCTCCCCACCGTATCTGTATTTACGGTTTACGGCTACGGGTTTAAGGTCACCGTAACCGTACCGTAAGGCGCTGGGGTGGAGGTTTTACGGTTACGGGTGCAACCGTGCGTACACCGTAAGCACCCGTAAGAATACGGCCGTATACGGTGTCTTTACGGACCGTAAAACAGCCCAAAGTGGCTCGATTCTGACTGTTTTGGGCACTCCGGCCCAGGAGGAGCCGGTGATGACGTGGTGCCAAGCTTGACTTGTGATTCACCATCACCGTGGATTGTCGCGCAGCATGGCGCGTCAAAATGCCTGAGCCCACTGCCGTCGAGCTGGAAGTGCACTCTGCTGCCTGGTTTTCAACTCTGAACTCGAGAAACAGCCACCTACTTGCTACCCAGCGAAGGGATCCGGACTCGGTCGGAGTAAGTTATCCCCAATGGCGGCCCTTGCACATTGCCATCAGCAATTTCACGCGTATATGTTGCCGAAGATACTAGAAAATTCTGTCGCCATACCAGTGCGGTATAAAAGAGTGGTGCATGGCGGTCAATAAGGCCACTGAATTATCCTCAGCTAGCATGACACCTTTTGCTCGCGAACATATTAAAAATGGCACGTCTCAACCATTTCTCCTCCTCAGCTCCGCCCTGACTTATATCAGCTCACAATGGCCGCGAGACACGCGGTGTCCTGGCCGAATCCACATCACACACAATTGGGGCCTCGACGCGCTCAATTATTTTCTACTTTCTCAACTGCTTCCTGCTATTCTTCTCTCCTGTCCTGGGCGGTGTTCTCGCGTTTATCGTGGCGTCGTATCGGTCCCCGATGTCCTCTGTTCTCATCCTTGCCCGCCGCGCCTTGTCTGAGGTGGACCCAGCTCTCGTGGGCTCACTCTATGTCTACTGGACTGTGTTCTGTATTTATCTTTGTGCGTTCTATGTAACATTTCTTGGAGTGCACAATCTGACACCCGACGTCCAGTATATCTTGCACGTCCCCATTCTCTGAATATCGTCAAATACCAAACATTTTTCACTCCATGGAGGTATCGACGCGACCATGTCTCGCACATGCGTCTCGACCGTCTACGACGAGCATGTCAACACCCATCAGCGTTGGGAGATGTGTCTAAACCAGGTGAGCAATTGTTTATCGGAGCCGGATGTATTAATTTAAATGAGCAGATTCCCCGTCAAATTTAATCCCAGTCTTCATTGATATCGCAACGGCTGGTACCATAGCCCTCGGTGCGTCGTTCTGGCTTCTATCTACAGTGTTCAGACCATTATTGACTCGGATGGCAGCTGTGACTCCGGCGACGACAGTCCAGGACATCCGCGAGGCTGTCTGTCGACGGGGGTTCTCGCCGTGCCATAGCCAAGGCCCAATCTATTTGATGGGGCTATGGCGTCCGTTGCGCGCTGGCGAGACGATGGCTGCCCTGGGGATCCGTGGCCTGCGCCATTTCATAATGCCGCCCCGTTTGCGAGGCGGTGCAACAGGTATGTTTCCAATGCCTCCTTCCGATATCTGATACACTCATTCCGATTGCTTAGGATCTATGTCGGTGCGCGCAGATGGAACAGTCGTGAACGAGCATGGCTGGGAACAGGGCGCATTGAACCCCGATGGTAGCAGCAAATCGGCAGAGGATATCGATTTTGGAGAGGATCCCGGTACACCACCGTCGGGGGCATCGGGTATGTCAATTATATCATTTCATTCTAACTCTGACTGGCCTTCAAGGATCGACGCGCCCAAAGCGTGGAAAAGACCGAGTGTTCCAGGCCGCTCTTAAGGCCCAAGCAGAAGACTCTGACGAGGGGCAGCAGAGGAAGAAGCGGAAGGCCAGGCCTCGTGCACGCCCGAGTGCGAAGGGAAAGGAGAAGGAGGCGGAAACTGTGTCCGACGCCGACGATTCCGCGTATTCACGTAGTGAGTCGGACGATGACTCTGACAGTGACCCAGACGCGACCATTACGCACGAGGAGGTGCAGTATATCTACTCATCTATTTAGTTTTCGTGCTAATAATGATACAGCTTGCCGCCGGTCTTCCGACCAAGACAGTCCCAGCGGGTAGCTCGCGCCGCCCAAAGGATGGCGAATCCAAACGGACTCGCAAGAAACGCAAAACGCAGCACCCGTCCGATGAGTCCTTGAATCCGGCTCCTTCGAATGCGGCTACGGCACCGTCAAATACAGCCGACGCCGATGAGAAGAAATCAGGAAAGGTATGTACATTTGTCCAACTGAAACATCCAACGGAATTTACACAAATTTAGCCGCCCAGTCCTATGTGGCTTTTCTGGGAAGAAATCACCAAACCTGAGCCCGACGCGAAAGGGCAGTCAGGAGACAAGTTCTATCGCTGCCGCCATGGGGAATCAAAGAAACCGCAGAAAATGACGAAGGCTATGAAAGGCAGTCTCACTGGTTAGTTATTTCTGTGCCTAAAATTGCTTGCTCACGATTTCCAGGTTTGATTGGCCATCTGAAGACCCACGCCCCCGACATGTATCGATTTTATGAAATACTGAATGGGAAGTATAAAACTACTCCTCTCACTGAGGAAGAGACTGCCATCGCCGAGGGCCGAAGAGTCTTTGCAGACCGCAAGGATTTCAAACAGTTCCTCAACGGCTATACGAGTCATCAGCCGGGATCAACGAAACTCGACACGTACATACATTCCAAGCACGGTACATTCAGCCGCATGCACGGCACATTGGTTCAAGTCCGGCACATTTGCCGGGAATGTGCCGTGTCTGCGTATACATACGGCACATTCGACCTGATCACGCGGCAACCGCCTCAGCCGCCGGGATCAACGAAACTCGACACGTACATACATTCCAAGCACGGTACATTCAGCCGCATGCACGGCACATTGGTTCAAGTCCGGCACATTTGCCGGGAATGTGCCGTGTCTGCGTATACATACGGCACATTCGACCTGATCACGCGGCAACCGCCTCAGCCGCGCTGGCTGTGCATTGGTCTCGCTCGAGATTTTTTTTCGACGCCACAAAACTGTCACGCAGCAAGGGATCGGGCATAGAAAGGGAATTATTTGGGGCGGATACATGACTATTCAAAGATTTTACGGCAGTAATTTCCATCCATCCGAAACTTGCGCATTGAATGGCCGTCACTGGGACGATATTGAGTCAGAGAAAAGATCATGTGCACCAGGCAAACAACACATACCTTGCGCCGGTTCCTTTTTTGCGCCCGGCTTGAGACCTCTTCCTCGGCGATCCGCTTGCGTTCCGTAGGCGCCCTCGAACGCGCAGAGGTGAGAATATTTGCCTCGTCAACTTCGTGTCGAGAACGCCGGGATTTCGGGGCACTCGGGCCAGCGTTGTCGATCGCCGGGGACGCCACTGGGGATGCAGGCGGAGGTGGAGGGAGCAAAGGGAGTTGGTTCTCGAGATGTGACTCTGTCGAAGCTGAGAATATATCAGAGGCCATCCCGACGTCACCAGGAATTCCGTAGGGTCCAAACAAAGCCATGAAATCTTGCAAGGGATCCTCGACAGGCGCACCAGAAGGGATTTGCGCGTTGAAATCCGCCGAAAGTCCGAAAAGGGTAGGATCAGGTGGAGTGAAATGGTCGCCGGAGAAACCCTGCGAGGGAAATGAGCAGAGGGGCATAAATCCTGGAGGAAATACTCAACAGGTTCAGAAGTTATCGGCGCGTTGTAATTGGTAAGTCCGAAGATATTGGGGTCGAATGGCGCGTCAGGGAACTCGTGCAAAGGAAATGAACCAGGTGCGTTGAAACCCTGGGAAGTGGTTGTGTCGTTGAATCTGAAGTCGAAGGTGGGAAAGAGATCGAACATCGGGTCGACTGCAGGTCCAGCCAAGGTGAAGTCAGGGACCAACGCCTCTGTGGTCTGGGTCGGAAGGGGGGAAACGATGGGTTCCGGCGACACAGTGTCCGATTGTGTTGGAAGTACAGGTGCAGGCTCTGATGTAATTCATGTGAGTGTCGGTATCGCGGACCTATAAATAAATTACCTGGTCTCCCCCGGGTTTTGACGCGACCACTCGAGCTCACAGAAAGTGTTGTGGTACCTGCTCTGGTCGATTTACCTCGCCTACTGGATGCCTTGGCCTTGGGCTTGGCGGCATCACGCGACTCTTGTTCTTTCTCTGCGGTGGCGCTTGGCGCGGGAGTTTCGGGACATGCGGTGGGAGATGTCGTTGTTGGGGTTGGACAGAATACCGGTCCGGAGAGACATCTCGATCTCCTGTGCCGTGTTCAGGTCTAATTTACGTCGACTTATAGACGATGAGCATTGATGGAATCGCTTGAACAATATATGATCACCTTTCAAGCGCCTCGACCGGAGGTAATTTGGTACCCGTGTGGGAGTTGGTCCAATGGTGCTGCGCTTCGTTGGTATTCGTCGTCGAAGGAGTCGCGTCCCAGTCGTCCACGGAAATGTTGGACTGGGATTTGATGAGACAGGGAATAATCCAGTCGTTTATTTCTTTATGTTTCCACCAATCTAATGGGGAGATTGTGAATGGACGACACAGATTTGAATAAACACTCACCCGTAATCTTCTTGATACCCAGACCATAGAGCCACGTTGAGAATTCAGCCAGCTCCTCTTTCGATTGAATGTAGAAGACGTTCTTGATGCGTGCGAGTTGCTGGGGAGTTACGAGCGATTTGAAGTCGTGAATTGGCCTTGAGAGGAGAATTAGTTCAGCAAACGCAAGACAGCGCAACTTACTCCTTCCCGTGTCTCCAGCATAGTTTGATAATCTCTGGTGCGATTTCCTCGGGTGGCGTATCATTAGAGAAACCGCTGTACTCGGGATCGTTGTACTTCATGACCGCGCGACAGAAGCCGAGGACCTGTGCGCCATCCATATCCACATTCGCGACAATCAGATTACCGCCTCGAACGAATTTCTTGAGTGGAATGGGCCTCCCTGTCACCATGAGTTTGACGCGCTGAAGCTCGTCAAATAACTCCTCGAAGAAATCGGCGCTCGCGCCGTCGATATAGGCCCGAAGGATTGATGCCGCTATACAACATTACTCGCTAATCATTCTCAGAAATGGAAGGCGACAGACGTACCGCGTTGGACCACCTTGGCAAATATGGTGAGTTCCCACTCGTTCACCTTGCCCACTATGCCTTTGTAAGTGGTGTCGCCATCGAACGAAGTAACTCCGGAATCATCGAGGAGCTTCAGAAGGTAAGGAACAAAGGTCACGATAATTATCTTGCCTTGCTTCGTCTTGATATAGCTGTGGATGTACCGCTCGGGGAGTGGCTTTAGTAATTCCGCCTGGGCGATGGGAATTATAGCTGTGAAGGATGAGATTACTGGTCCGAATACAGCCGTAGTTTCAGCTTACCCTCGACGTCGAGCCCATGGGGATATTCCTCGAGTTTTGCGGCACGAAGGAGGTCACGCTTCACGCGTTTGTTGTGCAGAGGTGGTGCATATGCGGATGGGGTCTTCCCGTCGAGGAGCATTTTGGTGGATTGAGCTACATCAAATTCAGCGACGACGAAACGATGTGGCGATACAACCAAACCGTTGTCAATTTTTGACACCGTGGCACCGAGGACTCCATGTGCTTTGATACACTGCCGATAGGTGTCATTGAGCTCGAAAGAGACGTTGCTCAGTGTCGGTATCGGATGAGTATGACCAGTGTTGTTGTGGACAATGAGGACTTTGCGAATCGACGGGTCTTTGGGGACATAGACGTAGCGGACAGCCTTGCAAGGATAGTTCTTGATTTCTCCCCGCACCTGCATCCCATTAGCAATGTGGGCGTGCGCTAGAAGCGAGTCAACGGAGTTCCATCGAAATCACCAAAGAACGAAATACAGCAATATTTTTTCTTGAGTCCGGTATGCGGGTGAATGATACCGCTGCAAGGCGGAGTGTCCTTGGCAGGATCATCGGTCAGGGGCCGGCCCGCCAGGGCATTTGCGAGCAGATCTTCGTCGACATTATCAGGGATGGGGTGCGTTCGGTGGCCTTGTTGGAATTTCGGAGTCCAACCGCTGCATCCGACGAAGTATTGGTGATTCCGTTCCGACCCCTACGACGCCAAAAGGTCAGCAGACATAATTGTGGAGTTTAAACCACGTACATGAGGTTTGGGTTTTAAAATTGGTCCACCACGGCACTTGTTTCCTTTGTATCGACGGCACGACACTTTGCATCGCGTATGACTTTCATAAATCTATTGAAAGCGTCAGACGTTGAAACAAATAAGGAGAAGACTTACAGTACGACCCGTTCTTCAGCAGTATTGTCTTCCCTACGCCGGGTTTCTTGCTGAGCAGCTATGATCGCATTGCGCGGTCCTGAATCTAACTCGAAACGGAGAATGTCTCGGAGCGCAGGATCAAGTTGATCGCATGCGTAAGCACCTTTGCAGTCGCAGCGAATGCGCCGGCAGTCAACAGGTGTTTCCCCGGGCGCAAAAGTGACTTTCGCCCTAGCACGAGAGCCACCACCACCCCAGTCCCATGAATCATTGTCCTAGCACGAAACGATTGGATCAAACCTGAAACGTCGAACTGTAAAAACAAAAACGAACCGCATTGATGATAATTGACATGAGGGAATACAACTTTTGGTGGTAGGGTCACGAAGCCGATTTCTCATCACTGAGGTCAACGACAATCCCGGTACGCACACGATGAATCGGATACACAGCAGCCGGCCCAGCACGATATTCCATACGCTCGACGCTGGTCTTCCGGGTGGGACGGAACTGCCCAATCCGTACACGCGATGTGCCGTTATCTTGCCACACGGTGTCCGACTCCACCAAGTCAGACTCGTCGCAATTGTCAGACTCATCTAGCGATCATAATCAGTAATCTCAAATAAAGACATCATTTTGCGTACATCCGTTCGGATCGGAGGAGGCCATCCCAGAAGGGTCTCCACATTCAGACTCGTCGTCGGGACAATCATCTGCATCTACAGTAACTGAGCGCCGTCAGAGATAATTTAAACCACGCACCACACGGAGGAATTGTACTAGAGGACCGGGAGGTGCGCTGGAGTGCTTCCATCACTTCCAAGTCGGAGTCGCGGCCGTCGGTGTCGGCCTCCGAGTCCGAAAGAAGCTCAAAGACCTCTTGGCCATCCTCGTTCAAAGTACGCATCTTGATTTGAGCGGGAGATTGCGGTATGCTGATTACCTGCGGCTCGGCTTTGACCAGGGAAGCTGAGGCCGGGGTCGCCGTAGCTTCGATTTTGACGCGAATCGGATCAGAAACCGCAGATAGACGCGTCGATGCGATAGAGCCAGAGCCAGAGAGCGCGAATGGATGTGTCGTGGAGGCGGCTGGGCCAGAATTTTGAGTCTGGCGCCGGAGATACTGCTTGAGACCGCTAATATCGACCCATTCGTGGTCGAGGAATTTCCCGGCATTGAGCTCGATATACGCGGGAGAGTAGACCTGGTTTGGTGCATCAGAATACGCCAGAAATAGGCCCGTATTGAGCCCGTAGACCCGCGGCGACGTACATGATTCCGAAATTCCATCAATTGACGGGCCGACACACTGTCAAGGAATTCTCTGTCGGCCGGCGTGTGTTTCGACGGCAGCTCGGACATTTTGACGCGCTTTTCGACGCGTCGGGGCGGCGCCTGAGCGGAGGGATGGTGGTGGTAAGAGAAAAGAAAATTGCGGGATCAGACACATGTCTCCTTCCGAAACTGGTCTTTGCCGACGCACGGTACATTCCACAAAGGGAAGTGCCGCCGGTGATTCAAAACACGGCACATTGATGGGAATGTACCGTGCTTGTCCCAATGTGCCGAGTTCTCGAATGAAGGTACGTGTCGAGTTTGGTATATCCTCGTCATCAGCAGACCATTCGCGAGTCGCTTGAGCGCGGTGCTGAGAAGAGTGTCGTGAGTTCATCTACCTTTTTTTCCTCCACCGTTCGACTGACAATCATCAATTCCAGGGCCCCTGGGATCAAAAGAAATTTGAACGGCTCCTCGTTGAGTGGTTAGTTGCTTGCGACCAGCCATTCGAAGAGGTTGAACGACCTGAATTGTGCCGCTTACTTGAGTATGTCCATCATCGTGCTCCGAAGTTGACCATTCCGTCTGCGAGTACTGTCCAACGTCGCGTAGACGATATGGGAAAGGATCTGAAGAAAGAATTATCTGAGTTCTTTGCAGTAAGTTTATCACTCCAAAAAAAGTGTTTGTGCTCAATCCCCGTTTTAGTCGCTGCAGGGTATGGTTTCGATCTCCCTGGATGCGTGGACCTCTTCAAACGGGTACGCATTCCTTGCGATTGTTGCCCATTATGTCACCAACAACGGAAAGCTCGGTAAGTGCCCGATGTTATTGGCAGCGGTGCATTAACGTTGCATGATTTGTCATCAGAGGAACTCCTTATTGATTTTCAAGAGCTTATTGGTGAACATTCCGGTGATAATATGGCAGAAATCGTCTGGAAAACCTTAGATGACTACGGATTGACTGGACGGGTACGCTTCATTGCAAGCTCGATAGTCGGAACTCATTCTTATTCAGGTTATCGCCTTCATGATGGACAATGCTACCAACAATGATACCCTTGTTGAGGCCATCGGACGAATGTGCACAGCAAAGAACATCAAATTCTCCGCCAAAAATTCCCGTCTGCGATGCATGCCCCACACGGTTCATCTCGCGGTCATCCAGGTACATGATCGTGATCTGCTGCGATGATACCTTTCCTTGTCAACGCCGATACATAGCTTCTGGAGGTCATTGGTGCCGTAGAGAAGCCAAAAAGAATACCCGGGCCTCCTCCGCATATCAAGACATTGTTACCGTTGTGCCCGATACCGAAGAACTTGACGAGTCAGAGGAAGCCATCGCCTTTGACGACATCGACGATGATTCCGACACCCCGATGCCTCCTGGCATCAAGGCGTCGGTACGAAAGGTTAGTAATTTTGAAACTCGGCTCATAAAAATATTCCTGACATGTTCGTGGAGCTCCGGAAGGTGATTCGAGCTGTGCGTTCGAGTCCTCAGCGCCGCCAGCACTGGTACAACATCATCTCCCCCCGAAATATCATCGCGCGTGTCCATATGCTCATACTTGATGTCAAGACCCGCTGGTCTTCAACACACCAAATGATGAGTACGTTTCTTCCCCCAATCGTATGAGCATCTGCCGATATCATTTGAAAGATCGGGCTCTGAAATATCGAGCGGCAATTACGCAGTTCATCTCCGATAATCGTGATCTTCGTGGTGTGGAGCTGACGATGGAGGACTGGGATGCCATTTCCATGGTATCTGACTGGTTGCTGCATTTCCGTGCCGCTACCAGCCAGATGTCAACGACGTCTCGTCCCATGCTCTCACTCACGCACTCGATCTTTCGCGGGCTTCAAAAGTCACTGAAGGAGAAACTGGCCGCTCTTCCCCCAGATGCACCTCCCGAACTTGTTGAAGGCCTGACGAAGGCTCATCGAAAGCTTAGCGATTATTATTACAAGTACGACCAATCCCCATTTTACATTTGGGCTGCCCGTAAGTGCTGGGTTCATTTTCTGGCGCAATGACTTACGCCTCGGCAGTTCTCGACCCACGTTTCAACTACAAGAAGCTCCGAAAAGACTATGCCCAGGATCTTGAACTCTCGAAATATCTCGAGGCGCAGAAGGTGGCACTCCGGGCATACTTTGACGAGCATTATCCAGCTGCCACGGCCTCGAAGCCATCTCCTGCGACCGCCACAAGCTCTGATGGCGCCAATGGCTCAAGCCGCCCGAAGGTGATTAACTTTGCTGTCTTCGATCAAGGCTCGGACGACGAGGACGAACACGATGAACTTGACACCTACTTCGACGCCCCTCGTATCCCTCTTGACGCTGACCCGGTTCAGTGGTGGTACGCCCGAAAGGCAGAGTATCCGCGCCTGTATTGACTGGCCCACGATATCATGTCGATCCCAGGTATGATTGCCCCACATCTGCGTACGTTGTTCTTGACATGTTGTCAGGCTCTGCAGTCGCGGTGGAACGAGTGTTTTCGGGCGGGAGAGACACTATCTCCCTCCGGCGTGCAAGTCTGAAGCCGGAGACGATTCGTACTTTGATGCTCCTCAAACATCACCTTCGTCTGAAGCGCAAGTCCCTCGAGGATGCGCTCCTAGCCAGCCAAGAATAGTAGATACTTCATCTTTAGTCTTGTTTTGAATTTCTTTATTTTTATTCCACTTTCTACCGCCGTAATGGCCGTAAAGTACCGTAAAATGTACCATACCGTACCGTAAGGCCCTCAGAGAGCATGTTTGCGGTTACGGTTACAGCCGGTTGGTGACCGTAATTACCGTAATTCTTACGGTCGTAACCGTATACAGTACGGTGGGGAGCCCTACCGGAAAGTCATGGACCGAGAAAGCATGGATATAACATGAACTTGAATCATATGGTTATTTGCCTGAACTGCACTACAATTATTTTAGAGGTAGTTTGGGATGTTGCGGGAGTCGAGGCGGGAGACCGACGGCTGACAATAGAAAGATCAGAGTGGTTACATAATGATTGCGGCGGCAAAGGCCCGAGTGACCGAGGTTAGCCAAAGTTGGGGCACGAAGTTGGGGCATCGAGTTGGGGTCGAAGTTGGATGTCAGATCGTGGGTATAGCTTAAGTTGAGGTCCGAGTTGCGGCACAAGTTGGGGTCAAAATTCTAATTATGAAACACCCTATTGTATTTCTACTTCACTTCCATTGTATGTACTTTCGTTTCAATAATATCATTCCTTCATTTCTCACTTTTGCCCTGAGTGCATCAACACCTGGAATCAATCGGTGCAAATCAAGGGGGGTTCTAGCATGCATCGGCGCAATGTGACCCCCTGCAGTATGTTGGTGTTTGGCATTGACATTTGATGCATCAATAAGATCACGTGCATGACGGCACGACACGTTTCGACACTCGTTTAGTGTTGCGCAATGGTATTTGAGCAAAAACTGAGTACATAGAATACAACACTACATTAATCTAGCTTCTTTAGTAGTATGTGAATCAGATCCGGTGGTTGATTGAGTTCCTGAACGCTCTCGTGCCCGTTTTGATGGATTTGCTGTCCAATCATCAATTGCATCGCTGCCTGGGATGTCATATCTCTCCCTATAGTCGTCTACTTCATCCTCAGAAATGCCCATCCATGCCAGTTCTTTTTTCCTGATGAATGAGGTAATCAAAAACTCTGGCGGAATATCTGGTAACTTGTTTTCTGATTTTTTCCCCGGAGAATGTTCGCTAAAAAGATGAAACATGGCATTATATTTCCAGATGGTGCGACGCGGTCCAGGGGTGGATTTATCGCAAAGAACACAATGGATAGGGACATTTGTGCAAGGTGTTGCTGCAGTTGAAGTTGCTGCAGATTTATAGCTCATCTTGATATAACGGTAGTCACAGTTGAATGAAATATTTATGCCCTTGGAGCTTGTTTTTAATTGAGTGTAGCACCCTTCTCTACCACACCAGCCACAAGGCTCGGCCCCAACTTCTATTTTTGTGGCTTTGGAATCCGGGAGCGAATACAAAGCAAATAAAATATGATGTCCAACATGGTTTCTCATCATTGATAGCTTGAGTTTAGTGCCGCAAATAAAACATGCAACAATGTCAGTGGCACCCAATTTCTTCTTTGGAACCAATTGTGGGGGAAGGTGTTTGATTGTTAGAGATTTACAGCCTGCAATACAAAATCAACCTTGAAGCTGGGTGCTGTTTCTAGTTGAAGAGACCTACCAGTTGAGTTATGATATGGGAGACAAGCAGTGTTGGAAATTTGAGGGAGCATTTCAAGGTTTTCAAAGATCTTGCTACTTGCTGGGTCAAGCATTTCCCTTGCAAAATCAAGAAGATTTGTCAATTGTTCATTGTCAATGCTCCAGATTGGTGCTGTGCTAGTTTCTGAGAGCAGTGGGCCCACTGGATGTATAAGACCAGCTGGAATTTCAATGAGAAATTGTTTGAGGGTCGCCTCTGGATGTGTTGTGCTGGTATCAAGGCATAAGAAACTCCCTGTCCAGAGCCAAACATCTTCTCTTGACTTGAGTTCCATAATCTGTCCAACTACTTTGATCTTCTCTTGGTTGTCCTCAAGTCGATCCAGATCCATAGTTTGAAGAATCCTTCTATCTGTTCCAACTCTGAATCCTTTGACATAGATGATCCCCAAACAAATATCCTCGCCCACACGCAACAAGGTTGCTACCAAGTCATTTGCTTTCAAGATATTGTCCTCCTTGAGCGGGTCGAAATTAATGTTCAGATGCTTTTGGCGAAGATCTTCCAGAGCAACTCCTCGAACACGAAGTGTGCGCATGGTAATTTCTTGCTCCGGTTGGAGCTCAATGAAGCAACAATAGATGACTTCATGTACTGTTTTCCATCCTCTGCAACTAGAAATTTGGAAAACACAACAGGATCCTTCTCCACTTCGATGTCTTCAAGAGTATCTGGGAAGTAGTTCTCTAGGTCCAGTCCAGTCTCAGTGTCATCATAATCATCCTCATCTTCCTCATCATCATGGTGAATATCTTTAGAGGGAACAGCAGGTGCATTGACATCAACATTGGACAGTTCAGGAGCAGGGAAATTTTCATTTTCAATTTCTGAACAACTACCACTGTCTGAGAATGAGGTCCCAACATATGTTCCAAGAGGTCGAAGATGATCACGATTAGGACGCGAGAATATAGCTGAGAAGTCCACTCTCGCATGAGGCCAAAATATTTTCCAGCACACTGTTCGCTGCTTTGCAGCCTCTATCATATTCTTGCTTTAAGGATACATCGCCAACATGGACATTCCCTATCCAAGATTTGGGGTTCACGTGGTCAATTCCAAGTGCTCCAGAAAGTTTTAACCGTCGATGACCACGGTCAAGGTCAGGATTACGCTGGAATGTAGCATTGACCAGAGCACTAAGGCCAAGTTTCTGAGATAGTTGCTCAATGTCAAAATTACGGGCATGATCCATGGTTCGAGTATCACAGAAGACTCCTTCCAGAAGATCGGTCCCTTCCTGAATAATGTAGAATTTGAGATTTGGATCCAGTGTTTGCATGCGTGCAATAGTCACAATAATGTTTTTCACCACAAGCTGAGAGTCCACAAACAACGGATTGGTCAAAAAGTCTGTTCCATGCTTCAGGTACATAGCAGTGATAAGATGAATATATGGGGATAAGGAGCGGACCTGTTCAGACAGGCTCATCTCCACCTTGAGGAATGGAAAGACAAAGTAACCAAGAACTTCAGAAAAAAATATGATTGCTTTTCTAGTTTTTGCCTTGCCTGGATTGAGGGGCATAGGGAGATCTCGAAGAGCATGAAGCAGCTGAATTAATGTTACAGCCTTTGGAACATTTTGCTTGTCTGCTGGGTCAAGGAGTTGTGTTGCCTTTTCCGTTGTCATGTTCTCCAGCATACTTAGATGTTCAATTAGATCTTGTGGCTTAATATTTGTGTCTCCAACAAGAATTCCAATGAGACTTCTTGAAAGTGTTACAAATCCTCAATATAGACTACGATGAGAGCTAAAATTGTTGGAATTAACAACTCATGTTTTATAATATGTTTTGTGTCACCAGTCGGAATTACACCATGACGAGAGGCAAAACAATTGAATCCAAGGAGAGATTTAAGAATTTTTCCGACTTTTGAATTGGGATCTATCTCCTCCACCATACAGACCATAAACTTTGCAAGGTGGAAAACTCCATCACCATCACTTCCTATAGCCCAGAGTGGACCATGCATAGCTTCACCCTGAGGATGGTCCTTCCATGCATCAAGGACTGTTTTAAGCCAACTAGCAAGAGCTTCAGATTTTTCAGTCTTGTCAGAAGGAGAAACTACAATTGGGATACAGTGTAGTGTTCTTCATTGGCATAGGGTGCAATAGCAACAACAGTTGCATCACTGCCAAAGCAAACCCTAGTTTTTGACTTTGGATCAGTTTCCTCAAGTGCCTTTCGAACCAGTGATATCAGCTCGGCTAATTAATCTTGCCTTGGACTATCCAAGAGACGATGATTAATCTTGGGTTGGATTATACAAGGCACTATTTAGATTAATCCTACATTGAGTACGGTAGGAAGAGGCTGCAGAAACTGGTAGCTAGGATTAATCTGTTCCACCATCAAGTAATCTCGATCAAATTCCCGATTAAATCTGCAAGTGTACAATTTAATCCTGGATTTAATCTATCCAAGGCACGGCTTGCGATTAATCTAGGTCACAATTAATCTAGGTCGCGATTAGTTAGTCGGACTTTGTACCACGATTAATTCTCTTACCATGTTAATCTCGGCCGACTTGCGATTAATCTAGAGTGTGTTATCATATCATATCTTATCGCATACCTTTTATGGGCTTGCCTTTCTGGGAATCAAGAAACCTCGGACAAATAGTCCTCCTGCGCCCCATCTTCTTCAGCCGCGGCTCTTGCTTGACACGGAATCAGAGACTTACCTCGTAATCTGGTTCCTCCTCTGCGTCGCGCTCCCGCTCCTCCTCCTCTTTCTTGGCCTTCTTGGCCTCAGCAATCTCATCCTCGATCACGAGTTGGGGGAGCTTGTTCCATAGTGTCTCGCACTCACGCGCAAGGTTCGCGTATATCGCCGCTTGCCTGTGTGCGTAGGCCCACCAGCCCTGGTCATCGCCGTAAGCTGGACGTGTTCGGTCAGTCGCTCGCCCATTCACATTACATATAACATACCCCTCCTTTTCTCCGTCTCCGCCATCTCCATCCATATCTCACTGTTCTTCGTGAACCACCGTCTCGAGCGCTCAAACTCAGCCTCGAGGATCTCAACCTCTTCGTTAGCCCGTTTCATCAGGGCGCGCTCGCGAAACCACTGTACTCGGTCCACTATGTCGAGTCAGTGCACGGCTTAAATTATGAGCTAGACATCACTCACTCTCCTGTTCCCACTCCGCCTGTGCCTTTGTGTCAAGTCCAGCTGGTCGCTGCGCAGACCAGAACCAAGGCTCACGGTCCTTCGACCGGCTCGTCTTCAATGCCACCCCGCCCTTCCCCCACTGTTCATTGCGGCTCAGAGGCTGCAGCGTAGGGTCATCCCTCGGTAAGCCGAGGGCCCTAAGGCTGCGCCACGAACGTCGATACATATCCCCCGCGCCCTGGACTTTGTTATGCAATGACTTGAGGAAGTTTCCTGCGCGCGTCGTGGCACCAGTACCATAGATGTCCGTCGTCTTCAAGCCCATATTGAAGTTCTTCGTCCGAATGGCCGTACGCAGGTCCATAAGTGAATCGTGCGCCTGCCCCTCGCGTAACCCGTATTCGACCACTCCTAGTTCCGAGAGCTTGAGTCGCGCACGATCTGCCGGACTGAAATCCGAAGGGAGCAGCAGCCGCATCTTCTCTGGCTCGTTGGCGTCCATCTCCTTCATGTACTTGTGCAGCGCCGGGACACGGTCGAGCTGCCACTTGCGTAAAGCCTTGATGTCTAAGTGAAGCTGTTGCATGGCCGGCGCGAGCACCTCCTCGGTGGATGTAGGCAATGCGCGCAGGCGCTTGAGACGCTCCCTGGCCAATTTGATCTGTGTATGCCACCGCCAGGGGATTCGATTCGAGTACATACCTGTCTCTTTCCACCAGTAAAGCCGCGCTTATGAGACCGACATCGCCTGGTCTCCCGCCGCCCGCATTCGAGTCAGCCGACTGTGTTGCTGCCGCTTCCTTGGCCAGCAGCTTCGTGTACGCCGCCGCGTGCGTTGGAGGTCCTACATAGTAGTCGGTAAGCAACTGTATTCTCCCGACAAAGTCGCACATACCCGACTTCATATTCAACTGAAAAACACTAAACCACGCGCCTTTGGAATCGCGTCGTGGATTTTCGTCCTGGGTTTCCCATATCGCAACGGCTTCCGGCTGCCGACTTTTCTGGAACTTGTCGAGCCCCTCGAAGGATGCTGTTCTGGCGCGCTGCTCCGACTTCGCGGTCCTGTATAGCCGCGTCAGAGCTTCTGCTATACTCCATCGTCAGTTCATGCATACATATCCTGGGCATTGTGGTACGTACGCAGCTTGATTGTCTTCTCCCAGTTCCAGTGGTCCGACGTCCCGTCGATGACATCGTGCCTGTGCCCGTCGTTCATCTCCCGCGTGCTCCCCGCCGTCAGGTTATGCTCAGCCCAACCTGTCTCGATCATCTCCATAGACACCATCCCGACGAAGAGCAGCCAGTTCAGGTTATAAATAATCTGGCAGAGTTCTTTGTGCGAGAGGATGTGGAGTTTGTTGATGGCGCCGGTAACGTTATCGAAAATCCCTCTCATCCCCGGGAACCACCGCCCAATCCTACTCAGCAGGCGAACACCGTACTGACACCATATGTCGTATCCAAGACGAATCCACCGTTGGAGTTCTGCCTCAGCCAGCGCATACGCCAGGGCGTAGTCGGTATATCCATACCTGCAACAACTTTAGCGAATGAATATTTTGAATGCCACCTTGCCACTTACCCTTCCCCTAGACTGAGATCGACCATGCCCTGAGGCACGTAAAATCCGTGCCGCGCGCATTGCACCGCGACTACACCGGTAATGATGGCGTTTTTGAATTTGGAGATTTTTTGCATCCGAGCAGCGTTTAGGTGATCGCATTCTTGAAGCTGTTGTTTCAGGTTAGCGTCTGGTGGTCTTTGCAAGCTACAATGTTACCTCTTCTTGTTTCTCGCTCTTGATGAGTTTAACGTACGCCTTGAAGTCCTCGTTGGGAGGGAAATAGGTGTTTCCGTCATTGAGAGCGAAGTCATCGGGGTCCTCTCGTTTCTTTTTGCGCTGAAGCTTGAAATTGCTGTCGGCCGACAGGTACAACGTGTATTTATGCCTCGGATTTGAGATCAGGAATAAAACAACAAGGACAGGGCTGCAAATACCTTTCCTCCTCTGCAGCGTTCGCCATTTCCTCGCGCGTCATGTTGAAGCCGACCTCCGGGCATGCGGGACATCGTAACGCCAACGATGCTGCACGCCGATGAGGAACAAATTTGTCAATACCGTGCGCCTGGCCTGTACGCCGCTGCAGCGTCAAGTAGCGCCAAATTCGACAGGCAAAGAGGAACTCTCGATAACGGTTCTGGTGGCCGTATTAGTAAACTTCAGTTTCAGGTATTCCAGTATCGCTTACCGCGATAGTGGCCGGGGCCGCATTGTTGCTCAGCTGACATAAAGCTTTGACATAGTCGTATGCAGACTTCTTCGATGCTAGCGAATGCACGTGGAATTGCTTCATCGCCGTAAACGTGAAGGCTGTCTGCGGTTGCTCGAAGCTCACAGGGAACAGTCGCACAGCTACGAGTTGCTGCCATCGCCCGGAATCGCCCGGGCGTAAGCACTGGCAGAACTCAATCCAACTCGTGTGGAATCCATTATGGTCCCCGATCGTGAACTGACCGATATCGGGGTTGTTGGGACGACGGTGGGGGCAGTGGGGCTGGCGAGGGTGTGGGTGCGGATGTGTTTGCAGAAGGAGGTGAATGTGCGAGCAGTCGTCGAGCGGGAGCTTGCTTTTGTCGAAAGGTATTTGAGTCGCCAAAGCGTCGCGCACAAACATCTAGCCATCCCATCTCTCGATGTGGTGGAACGGATTGTATCGGTGCTCGTGCACAATGCATGCGCGGCACCACATCGGCGCGTTGAAGCAGTCCATGCAGCGATATTCTGCTGGCTGCCCACAGGAGCACGGGTCACCCAGCTGCAGATGCGCGAAGGTCGCGAGTATCCGGTTCTGGATGTCGGGCATGATCTTCAAGATCCTCGAGATACGCTGGGACTGCCCCTGTACAAGAGAGTCAATATAAGATGCTGCAATAAAGAATCGGGCTTCAAAGCGTACCTGATTTCGAGTCGGCTTCTCCAAGTTAGGACCAAAACTCTCGGGTGGCAGCCCCAGAGTCGCAGGGTCTGCAATATCCCCCAAATCATCATCCATAGCGTCGTCGTTCAGTGGTAGAGTTGAGGTATCGAGCACAGGAGCTTGTGTAGACACCGTTCCCGGAATATCGGGAACGGCACTATGGTCCCAGTTTATCATGGCTCCAGAGCGCGTCCACAACCGCGCATTTGGTCGCCGCGGTGAGATAGTAGTGGCCGCTGCCGCTGCCACCATGGTCGAGGCCGGCTCCGGCTCCGAGGGTACATCGTCATCCTCTGAGTCGGTATCGTAGCCGATCTGGCCTCGAACAAGAGCCGTGCTCCGACGAGCTCGCTTCAAAGGTGATTCTGACGCTGGAGCAGCGCGTTTCATTCTTGGGCTCCACCCAGGCAACTGAGTGTGGGGTCGGCGGATGTTAAGGGGTGGGACACCGTCGTAGTGTCCTCTGAGCCCGAGCAAGTGAGTTAGTCTTGAAGCGGCCCAGAGTATGTCGAAGATTTGAAGCGGCTAGCTAGTCGTACAGGTTGTGAAATGAACGAACCCGTGCGTTCATCGTCACCAAATCACTAGAGCACAGTGACCTTCCCTAGCTGATGCAAACATTACATTATGACTCTCGGCGAAGCGCGACGAAATTGGTCAGCATTTGTCCACTTTAGGCAGGGGATGATGATTGAAAGGGAGGATGTGTCACACATGGACAAACATGACCAAATGCAAATTGCGCAATTTGCGCAATTTGCGTACGATAACACATACACCTCCGAGGCAAGTCCCTACGAGCCGCGCGCACGCTTCCCATACTGCTTCCACGGCTGCTTCCTGGGCTGCTTCTTGGGCTGCTTCCGTGCCACCTTCCACTCAGGCAGCTAATTTTTAGCTGCCAAGGACTTTGCCCGCGGTGTAGGTGAGTCGGTCCGGTCACCCGGTCACGCGTGACCAGACGTGTCGCAAAATCACTCTAATTCGCAAAGGCGACTCCCATTCCACTTAGTAGCTCAAAAAATTCATGGAACACGCCATTAATTGCCAATCATCCATATATTGCATGTACTGTGTCCAAAATCCGGAAAATCTATAATGCAGCCTTCGTTTTCCCTAAAACTACATTACAGCTCTTGCGTGAAGGCTTGCATCATGTCCCAGTTTTCCATGACCGTCACCCCTTGTGCACGGAGTAGTAGCCCACGACCAGATGCCACTGGGATAGGTGTGTCCCAAGTTACGGCCCTCCAGCGATTTCCCGTGTAGGTCTCGAATTGGGTCGGCGCCTTGATGTGGACGTCGGTGAGCTTGAGATCATTGTCAGCCTGGTCCAACCACACGTAGCCGCCTTCGGGAGGCGCTAGAGTCACCTTCTTCGCCCGCTGGTTATTCTGTTGAGATTGGCTGTCAGTCTCCAAACGTCGAGAGCACTCAAATATCAAAACTCACAGCCATCCAAACTACAGCTAAGATGGGCCTCCCACTCTGGGGGGGCAGCGGCGGCGGTGGCGGTGGGGCACGTTTGGGTGGAGAAAACACAGGCGAGTCGGGAAGCTGCGCCAACACAGCTAGACGTCTGCACTGGGTATCCAACAGAAGAGCGCGGGCCCGCTGACCGATAGTTTTCTGACTCATGCGGGAACTGGAAGCCACAGCGTTTGTTTGCGAGCATTGCTTCATGGAGGAAGAGGAAGACATTAGGGATCAATCTGTAGCAAGAACCACCATCACACCTTTGATTTGTGGTGGCACAGAATTTGTGCATTGTTCGTCCAAAGCGTGATCCCCACCAAAGCGGCGCCCCACCCCAGTTGCTGGATACATACTTCTACCGAGCCATGAATGGTGCTTCCACTTGAGTAACACCGCTAGATGCAGCTCAGTGGAATCGGGTGTGTACTGAAGGAGCCGTATCTACAAAGTAGTCGTTAGCCTCGGAATCAGCACAAGGAGAAAATGGGAAATGGTGGCACGGAAACGGGGTGAGGGAGGAGTAGGGCGGGGGTGTTATGGACTCATCCCGATGCATCCGCTGAGTGTGGCCGATCGGCGTTGATGCGCTGATCATTACGGTCACGCGATCACCTCTCTTGAATTCGACTTCCACTCTCGCCGCCATCGTTCTCATCGCTGTCTGTTAGCTTTGTGCTTACAGACTATCAGACTATCTCGGTCTGTTGGTTTTGTACCACAGACTGCCATGGGGGTCGCCTTCAATTACGGAATCTGGGTCGGGCCTCGCAATGGGTAGATTCTGGCGCTACGTCTCGGTCGACACCTCTGGGCAACATCTCGAACGACGGGCTTTCGATTTCTCGGGGCTACACATACGGGCGCGGTATTCGTCTTCGGCTCCAGTGTCAATGATCGATGCACGGCCCCGGATTCCCAAAAAAAGTAAGAGGTCAAAGCGTCAGATAATAACAACAATGCGAGTCTGGCTCCACCCACTTACCTTCTACTCTAACCATGACCGCGGCCGACTCTCCAGAAATGCGCTGGCTCAAGTCCCAAATCCCTCGCCCTGTGGGTTGGCGAACTTGTCCCAAGAACAGGGAACACCACCTTTCAACGCACGCCGCCGTTCGCTCCAGCAACGGTGCGCCCCCAGACATCACTCGTTTTGGTGAACAGACCATACAGGTGAGGGACAATACCCCGCATCACTTGCGTGTATTTCTTACTCATTGAACAGTGTTCTGAGCGTTCTTGCCGGAAAGTCTATACTTTGGATGCCGCCCGCATCGCAGAACTGCGCCCGCAATTCCTGGCTCGCAAAGCTGAAAGTGATCGGCTTCGAGGAATCCAGCGCTCTGCCACCATGCAAGCAAAGAAAGCGGCCCAGAAACAGCAAGCTCCTCCTGCGACGAAGCCAGCAAAGAAAAAGGCGCGACCGGAGACTGCCACTGGAAAAGGCAAGGCTCGTAACGATGGTGGGTGGCATTATATCTTGTCTCCTTCCTTCTAACCCGCTCTTAGTTCGCTCCTCGGCTGCCCGCGCTCCTGTTACTGCCATCTACACTCCCCCTTCGGCGATCTCCTCTTCTGCGTCAGCCATCAGCACGCCCGCGTCGGTCATGGCCCACTCGATGCCGGCTGTGGCGGCTGTGGAAGATGATGAATATGATCCCAACTTGTTCCAGATTTCTGCCGCTGAAAGTACGTTGCAATCATGATCTTTGCCAATGTAGCTAATATTTATTTGCTTAGAGCGTGAAGTTCAAGTCTTCGTATATACTGACCACGACCAACAGCCCCTGGAATTTCGCGTCAACGTTCGGGGCCTCGACCACTTTGACTTCACCTCACTCAACACCGCGAAGATCGTCGGTGCTGTCCCTGAAATGGGCCGGCCCGCCGCTCATTACATGTGGTACTCCGCCCTTGAGGACGAGTGGCTACGCGTTGGGCCCGCTGTGAGCCTGAGAGGACGGGGCTCTTAAATGATCCTGCGGAATGGGCGTGTACCCGAGGACGCGTGTCCAGGGCTGCTCGGTTTCGTGGTCGACACCCTCAAATCTATTCTTGATGAAGCCGGCGGTAAGTTGTTGTTCAATCTAGTGTCATGGGCGTGAGCTGACCGACTTCCAGACCTAGATGACACTTTCTTCGACAACCGTTTCACTAGCGGGGATGACGACACCAGCGATTGGGGCTTTTTCACTGACCCTGATCTCATGACTGAGGACGACCAAAGCTCCGACTTTGGGTTCGATGTGAGCCTACCGTCGTCACCCTCGCCAGCGTCGGGCAGCGCCTCCTCCCCCCTCAAGAGAAGGTGGACGAGCGAATACCTGGAGGAAGAAACAGCAGTGGCGATCGAGGAAGCTGAGAAATATTCGTCTAAGCTCAAGCGTCAATGTCTCGCATCTGGCTCAAAGGTCGATCCCATCGTCTTATATTAAAATAGTTGTCGTTTTCTGTTAGTTATCATCTCGTATATGCCAGTTATCGTGTATGCCATACATTTGTGGTTCCTCAGAGAATGGTGACCACTGGAACTGGGACAGATTACCTTTGGTTCGTTTGGTATTGATTCGAGGGAGTCTTGGCGGAGATCGAGGGAAGTTGGGTGTGGTGGTGAATAAGTCGGTGATTTTTCAAAATACTTGGGTCGGTCGCAGCACTGTGTTGGGTTGATGTAACCTTAGTGCTGTATATACGATTGCGGGGTCGAATCCAATTCTCGGGAAGTCACGAAGAAATAATCTGAGCACGGTGTGAGTGTTAGATTGAACTTCGCGGCGATAGATTGAAGCGACTGACGTTTGACTTTTTCAGATTTAACGAGCGAACGAGAAACCACAGCACAGACTTGGGTTATCATTGCTGTGATCAAAGTTTATCCACATTGCAGCAAAGGTGTACTGTTCTGTTTGAAAGCGAGCAAGACAGCTCAAGTACAGAGCATTAGGTTTGGTGAACAAAAGTCTGAAGACGTATTCAGCCTAGTCACTCAGGTGCGTTCGGACTAGTTTATTTTTTTAACTACAGGCGCTCATTCCTCCTCATACATTGCATGGCATACAGGAACTTCTCCAATTTTGGGAATCCAATACTCAATCATCAACACCACGAACTCCAACGCTGTGCACCCCTCCGAGAAATGTTCACGATGGCGAACTTAACAACCCTTGCAGGGATATGGAACTCATTTAGCGCTGATGTAGGCCAGCGTGAGGTGGGTGAGGCGCTCTGGATCGAGTGAGACGCTGCCTGCAGGTGAGGAAAGTGAGACGTACCGATGAGTTTGGGGTGACTAGTAGGATAATAGAAACACCAGATTATTTCCTCGCCATCGCATTTTGCGTATGAGGCGCATCGAGCATCGATGTAGATGGCCTCACCGACTTTGATGTCGAGGTAGTCGAGGTCCTCGTCGTCAGGGATGGTAGGCGGATTCTCGAGGACGTCCCAGTTCCTGTGGACGTGGGTGTATACAAATCCTGGCTGCTCGAGGTAGGGGCGGACATTGAGCAACACATTGCACGCATCCAGAGGGGTCAGTCGATGACTAGAAGAGCATTAAAGGACGAAATCATGCAGCTCGTAAAACGACTACATTCAGACGAGGATCTTCTGGCGTTCGTCATCGGGCATAGTGGCCACCACATGGGAGTTCTGCCACGGCATCTGAGGAGAAAGGTGAGTTAGAACCGTTGACGATTGAGGCCGGAAGAACTTACCTGTTCTGGAAGAAGTAAGAGTGAAGTCGTGGAGTCGAGTCGGGAGCAGGGAGCAAGGAACGAAGTCGGGACGGAAAAGTAAGTTGGAGTTCTTTGAGATTCCAGCAGGAAGAACTTACCTGTGCTAGAAGTAAGAGCGAGGTAGGGGGAGTCGAGTCGGGAGGAACCAAGAAAGTCAGGATGACTGACCGCTGTGTCAACAACACAAGAAGGTTGGGAAGAGTGCAGGTGATCAAACGAGGTGCGAGTGCAGTGCAGAATGGATTCCTGGAGATGTTAGCACACAAATTCGTCAGGTAGATTGGGAAAATGGGACTACCGACTGGTTGGTGTATTCGACACCACAACAAATTGGGAATAAACGGCGGATCGGTTAGAGGCGTGCGTAGAATGTGTTGAGAAAAATACGAACACGGAGAATTTTTGAATCAAAGAACCAAGGCTTCGACGAAAGAACAAATCAATGTAAGACTGAGATGGACGGACTGGGATGGACAATGTCCTTCAACGCAGTTTTGGGCCAATAGAGGCATTCCTTGGGTTTTAGGTTTTCGCTCGCATTGAATTGTTAATTTTTCATAATATTGGCTCAGTCTCAAAGCTTAACCTACGGAAGTCGCCTCTATCGAACAAACACGACTTTACTTCCACAAAATGTTCGGCACGTGATCATGTTTCTGACAGCAGTCACCGTGACGAGTTACTGCTTGGCTCTTACCTCCACAATCTGGGACTCGAGTTGCTTCTGTAGCACTCTTTTGCAAGCTCTGAGTTGCTTTTGTAGCACTCATGAGCCCTACAAACCAGCACAGGCGGCGTCCACCACCGTCGAGTTACCTAGGGCTGCACGCCGTGCCCGTCGCGCCGGTTCTACGGGTCCCGTACAACGGGTGGCCGACCCGTTCCGTCAGGGGTTCTGGAAGTTTTTAGACGGGACGGCAACGGGACGGCTTTTCAAGACGACGGCCGTCGAAATCACGGCCGTCGACGGGCGACGGATTTTTGCACAGCAAACCGACGAATCTCGCATATTTCCAACATATTTCGAGCATTTCTCGTGGGTGATACACTTGAATTGACTTTCTACAGTGATTTGTACTGATATGCATCACGCACGACGGCATTCCTACTTCTCAAGTGAACCCAAGTCTTGAGTACATATCTTTCCCCATATCCTGTTCAACACATTTTCCTGGTCAGAATGCAGTTCTTCCCTCAAGAATAGAATAGAGAAGCACCTCGCCAGGTTAAAGAGGTTTTATCTATCTCACAATGAAGTGCAGGATTGCTCGCCAACATCTTTGAAGGTATGTTTCAGCGCGAATTGCCCGCCAAACTTCAACTTACTAAAAGGTATGTCGAGAGGATAAGTACCCAATATTTTCCAATGAAAATGACCGGGTTTGTGTATTGTCTCTGAATAAAATGGTAAGATGCTCCTTGAGATGTCGGTATAGGCTAATTTCGCTCGCGGCTGAACCGGCAACTTCCGTTCACCGTCGACGGCCGTCCCGTCACCTGTCCTGTGCCGTAGACATTTTGTTAGCCCACACGACGGACCGTTGGGTGACGGGCCGTCCCCGTTGTACAACCGTTGAAACGACGGCCGTGCCCGTGACGGGCACGGCGTGCAGCCCTACATGTACTCGTCGCAAACCAGGACTTGGCTGTCCCAGCAAGATGGCCGGGACAGCGAGTGTAGTGCTGGGTTCACCCCAAAGGAATAGACACAGCGGTGAGGTTGTTTCATTGTATGTCTGGTTCGCGACTCCCTCATACCCGAAAAGGAAAACCAAGTGGGCTCAAACCGATATTCAAAGTGTTGGTGGCAGGATCTCATTGTTTGGACGCAGTGGCACGTTAACCGCTTTCCTCTGCTCCATCACCATCTCACTCTCTGCAGTAACATCCAAATTTTCATGGCTTCGCCCGACGCGACTGCAGCCCTCGATACTGGCACCATAATCTACAAGAAGATGACCAAGGCAGAGTTGAAGGTGGCCGGCCTCGCAGAAGACCCTATATTCGAGTACGCCATGACCAGACTGTTGCCTCTGTTCGAGGCCAAGGCGCAAGAGCCGGACTCCAGTGGCAAGCTCATCCACTACGTCAAGGGCGAGCTCTTCGACCTGATCGCCACTGACTTGGACCTGGCGGCCAAAGGCTACAATTTAGGCGCTTTCAAGAATGTAAATGTTGCCTTCCGCGATGCCACTCCATCATGGTCATTGACCGCTCATTGCAGACCCTTTACAGCACCTTGAAAAATAATCGGAACCAACTACCCAAAAAGAAGAGCGCGTCGACAACTAAACCCAACAAGGCGACCAACTCGACGACGAAGCCGTCGAAGGGGCGTTGCGCGCTCGACGAGTTCCGTGACCGACACAAAGATGAGTTCAAGGCGCGCGCTGATAACGAGCTGCTTGGGGTGGAACGGACGGCGCAGGACGGGAAGTGGCTAGCGGCGTTCAACAGAATTCTCAACGATGAGTGGTCCGCTGCCACCGACGAGGAGAAGGCGAAGATGGTGGCGCTAGCGGAGGGGAAGAAGGCGGAGCGAGCAGCTGGACCAACCGCAGAGCATATTGCCGTGTCAGTGTTTCAGTTCACTGAGAAACTGTCAGTCGGCTAACTGTTATTGCAGGACCCAAGCGAATGCCGAGGATGACCTTTACAAGGCCCTCAAGGCTCACATCGGCAATGACTGGGGTCAAATCGGCAATGCTGCCTTTTTCCTCCGAGGCGCGTACACTAATGCCACTGGCGACGTCAAACGATTCTTGTGCGTCTACTCATTTGCATTTCATGCACCAGCGCATTGCTGACTTGGCGTATAGCATCACCGTTGGCCCAGAAGACAACACGCCGCCTTTTCTGTCGTCGGACGAAGAGAAACTGGCATTCGCCAGATGGGCCAAGAAAGTCCTGAAGCGTAAGTCGTATGCATGTCGCAACGTTTGTGGTGCTGATTGTATGACAGCGAGCGCGCCTGCTGCACAGGTGAAGAAACTGACTGATGTCATGTTGCCTGATCTCGATGTGGACGCGGAGTCACCGGATACGCTGAAAGAGATGCTCAGGGGACTTGCAGTGAAACCCGATACAGGTAAGTCTGCGATTTGCTGAGCAGCGTCAGGATCAAACTGATAGGCACGCAAAAGGCGCCGAGCACCCAGTCTGGATAGTGATCGAGGGGAAGTTCAAGGTGGACTTGGACGCCGCTACCGACGAACAGGTGAGTTACTGTGAGCGCGGTATGGGCGATGCTAATTGATCTCAGGTGCGCGAGTACTGCCGGCACTTCCTGCAGATTCAGAAACAGGGAGGCAGTGGTCAAGTCACGACTACTCCCCTGCCCGCTGCCGGTCCACTCGCACGTGCGGGAGACAACGTCGTGCCGCCGCCCCCTCCTGTCGGTCCACTTGTACCTGCGGGGGACAACGTCGCGCCACCGCCCCCTCCCGCCGGTCCACTCGCACCCGCGGGAGACGATCTCGTGCCGCCGCCCCCTCCTGCCGGTCCACTCGCACCTGCGGGAGACAACGTGGTGCCACCGCCCCCTCCCGCCGGTCCACTCGCACCCGCGGGAGACGATCTCGTGCCGCCGCCCCCTCCTGCCGGTCCACTCGCACCTGCGGGAGACAATGTGGTGCCACCGCCCCCTCCCGCCGGTCCACTCGCACCCGCGGGAGACGATCTCGTGCCGCCGCCCCCTCCTGCCGGTCCACTTGCACCTGCGGGAGACAACGTGGTCCCACCGCCCCCTCCCGCCGGTCCACTCGCAGCCGTTGGAGACGATCTCGTGCCGCCACCCCCTCCTGCCGGCCCACTCGCACCTGCGGGAGACAATGTGGTGCCTCCGCCCCCTCCTGCTGGTCCATTCGTCGCTGGGGGAGAGGATGTCGTGCCACCGCCCTCAGCGCCGCTTAAAAAGCGAGGCCGACCCCCTGGCAAGAACGCCAAAGGCAAAGGCAAAAACAAAGGCAAGAAGGCCGAGGATGGAGGAGGGGCGCAGGAAGGAAATGACGAGAATGAAGAACCTGCACCACCAAAGCCAGCAAAACGGCGTCGAGTGGCGCCCACCATCAATGCCGACGCGCCCCCGCCTTCCCCGCGTCGCTTGCGGGATGTACGCGTGCGGAGTCGCAAGGTTGTTGAGACTGCATAGGGGGATAATCGCAGGATTAAACTGTCGTAGGATTAATCGGTAGATTAGTTGGGAGTTAAGATTAGTTTGGATGTCATGAGTAGTAGGATTAAATCTTGGACATATAATAATGTCGATCAGAACATGATTAGGATTAAACCAGGGACGGGTAGGATTAAACCTCAGGCTTACTAAATGTCTCACTGATAATTTTAACAGGATTAAATCTAACGGACGATTAAATCCTACCGACGATTAATCCTACGGTACAAGATACTACTAGGGTGGTGGCGGTGGTACCTCGGAATGCAAGGTGAGATTAATCTAAATAGTGGGTTGGATAGTCCAAGCCTAGATTAATCGAGTTCTCTTGCATAGTCCAGCCGTGGATTAATCTGGCCTGCTGCAAATGTTGTTCGAACAGCTTCCACTGAGTACAAAGAGTCAACCTGTGTATTAACTCGGTGTAAAAGCTCCCGGCATAAACCCAAGATTGTGTTTCTTTTGGAACAGTAGCGACATTTTGTGTCAAGTGCTACACCATCGAACATGATGATATTACCAGGAAGACTTGAGCAGCCAGGATATGATGCTGGTGGCTTGATCTCAGGATTGAAGAAACTGCTTATATTCTTGTCAATCTCTTCCTTCAATGGGACACCTATCGAAGGTAGAAGCTGGGGAATTGGCTGATGCCGATGAACTGTGGAAACAGAGGCAAGTCCCTGAGATTTCTGTAGAGCATAGAGAAGTTTTGGTCCTCCAAGAGCTTTGGCAAGGAATTAAATATCTAGTTCACGTTTGTTGAAGCCTCCCCGAGGTCTGTAAAGTCCTGCAAGTGCTCTTTCTAGAATATGAAGAATCATCTTTGCACTTGCTCCTCGCTTGAGTGCAGCATTAAGGGTACGAAGTAGACCAGCAAACTCATTATTGGATAAGAGAAACATGATTCGGCTATAATCTGAATTCTTTTGTTGCAGGCGTTTGCCAGAGACTTCTGCATTGTTCAACTGGAAAAAGACTGTAAGCTTCAAAAAATTCATCTGGTCTAGAATTCTTACCTTGGTTCGAAGTCTATTCACTTCATCTGTTAATTTGGCTACTAATGCTTGAAGCTGCCGCGGAGTTAAGTAATCCCAAGGAGTGTGTTCCTTGACTTCAACTGCACGCTCTTTGAGTTTGACAAACACAGCAATATCTGGAAGCTGCTTGCAAGAGCTGCACACCTCGCCTCGGCTGCCACTCTCAGGGAACAGACAATCCTCAGCCTGAAAATATAGAGTATTTGTTTTAGAGTCAAAGCGGTGTGGCTCCCAACGAGACTCCAGTTTCTTGTGAAGAGCGTATGGATAATTGGCCCAAATAGAGCCTGCAGTCCAAGGTACTCCAATCCCAGGACAAGGATCTTGAGGCAAATTGAGAGATAATTCTGGAATAGGTTCGTCCAAAGGAGTCATTCCCAACATCCGGTTCAAATCTGTTGGTGTAGATGGAACAGAAAGAGAAGTATTTTCTCGTGTTGGAGTAGTTATTCCCCTTGTGGGCATGGGATTACCTCTGGTAGGTGTCGTTGGGGTGTTATTCCAGATCCTGGCCAGTCTGTGCTGTTTGAGGAGCCACTACCTGAAGCGACTGGCTGTGTGTCAGGGATAGTCAAAGTTGTGGTTGCCTAGAATTTAAAAGAATAATGAATATATAATTTCAAGTGCTAATTGGAATAATACCTTTTTAGCCGCAGCCCTAGCAATTCTAGCCTCGCAGGCAGCTCGATGTGATTTTATTCTGTATGGATTTGCAGACTGAGTGAGAGCAATGTCCTCTCCACGGAGATCACATTCCACATGGTGAGCATTGGTCTCTGAGTCTATGGTAGTCGTAAGCGTGACACCTTCTAGCTCAAGAGTAACAGACTGAGATATTGGACCGTGTCTGGGGGCATAGGGAGATAGAAGAGAAGGGAAGAGCAGAGAGATGAAGCTGAAGAACCAGTTATACAGAGTCTGTGGCATATCAAATTATCACTGTTATATGAGTTCAGTACAGGCCAATACCTGTTCACAAAGATATCTAGGCGCTATGAGTGTTAATGTTACCAAAGTATCAAGACACCTTTCTGATATGAATGTTATATAGAGTCTCTGGCATTAATTATATCAAATTATCATTGTTCTGTGGGTTCAGTACAGCCCAATACCTGTTCACAAAGCTATCTGGGTGCTGTGAGTGTTAATAATACCAAAATATAGAGACGTGTTTGTGATATGAACGTCAAATGAGGGTCGAAACACGTTGTGCTGTCATACACGTGATCTTATTGATGCATCAACTTGGGGGTAGAGGGCCGTGGCTGCGCCCGGCAGGATCTCGTACTTATCTTTTTCCCATCATGCCGATTATGCCGCTTAGTAAGCTGGTCATCCCAAATCTACCTGCACATACAGTACACCTACCGCCCGCCGAACTACGCCCTGGACATCGCAGGTGTTCAAGAACGTAGACGGCAGAGAATGCAACATCCCATCAGGCACGCAAGTAGACCCAGTAACAATGCCATCGTGATACCAAATAGTTCTGTTAGGTTTAATGAGCCTAGATGTGAAGTGATTCTCTCCAGCGTAAAAAACCCCTCAAATCGTGTACCGCTGTCTGCAATCACCCACAGTAAGGTTCAGAGCTGCATTGAACTTCACATGCTCATCCGAAATCGACAGGTAGAAGAATGGCGGTGTGTCGACAACTGTGGCGATGCTCATTAACTTGATGTTACAAGTCCCACAAGATCTCGGATCCCACTGGATCATCGTACTAGATAGCCAGTGGGATGGAAAGTAGCCTTGCTTGTGCGTTGCCCTCACCTGCGGATTCATGAAGACAACCTGGCACGTAGGAAAACTTGGAACAGGGAGGCCGCTTAACATTCCACATTTACCGAAGTTATTCCCCAGCATTTAGAACCCAGTAAGTTGACTGCTAAATCGTCGATCGAGGTGAAGACCATTCCGTCCGGGAACAGCAGTGGATATGCCGCTTTGAGTTTCAAACGAGCAGAATTCCTCACGTCCTCCAATGTCCCGGACTTGTTCTTGAAATCCACGAACCCATTGGAAAGCACAGCCAGGTATGGGGTCTGGTTCATGAAAAACTGCGCCCACCTAGGCGCATTTTCTTGCCAGACGTCGTGCAGAGGCGCGAACAAAGCATCATATGCACAGCTATAATTTATTCTGTCCCACATCGTTGCTGAAGGCCGGATGATCGGAGCAACCCGAGTGTGTTTCGTTGCTGACTGACTGGCCACATTGTCCTTCAATTTCCTCTTCGGTGCACTCTTTGAATCCGCTGTCTTCTCAGGTACTTTGTCGCTGCCCAACGCTTGGCAAAATGAAGACTTGCAGGGTGGTGACAACTCCGGTCGCAATATGAACACTTGTTAAAATGAAGACTTGCGGTGACATGTGACATGGGCTGAAGAGTTGGTCAAAATAGTACAGTATTATGTAGCTGATGCCACATAGTCTCGTCCCCATCCGTTCAGGAGTGATAAGACTCCCTCGGAACACTTTATCTAATAATAGAACTATCGGATCATTCCGATGCGGAGTTGAAAATGAAGTGCAGAGATCACTCCAGAACGTCTGGGGCAATTCGTATGTGATGGCCCCCATCGAGTCACACTATAAGTGTCACAAATCCTCGAATCCATGTCCAGAGCATGATATCCTGCTCCATATTATGTTGAGATGCTCCAAATCTCATTCAAGCTAACCTGGAGGTGTGCTCCAGGTTTTTTCTGCAGCGGCTTTGGCCCACTGCTGCCAAATGAGCAGAATTGATGCTCCTGTGCTGACCTAGCCACAGCAGCTTGAAAAGAGCCAGAAAAATTCCGGTTTTTGGGAATATAGAGTACAAGATCCAGAAAAGGACATTAGAACATGTTTTATGGCCAGTGGTATGGTATGGTGAAGAGTATAAAGTGAGTGTGACTCGATGCGGGTGTCACTGCACGAACTGCACCAGACGTTTGGGTGCGTTCTCTGCAATCATTTTTTCAATCTCCGACGGTCCGGCGCTCCGCCGGGCCGTAAGCACCCAAACGTCTGGAGCCGAGACTAGATGCCACATATACTGATCGCCGTACGGATTGAGAAGGCGGTGGACATTCGGCTTTCAACGCCGCTCGTTTCGGCCGAAAGCTGTGGAGAGCCGGCAATACCAGGGAGAAGAGACAGAAGTAAATAAAAATAGCACAGCCCTAGGTCACACAGCCGCTAAAGAGGTAAGGAAAAAGTGAACGAAGTATAGGGACAGCCACTAAATAAGTCACGCACAGCCACTAAGGAGACTATCTTAAAAAATCGGAGACAAGGAAAATAGGGAGACTTTTAGCCCCTCGGAGAAATGAAAGGAACGAGTATTATGTAAACATAAGTACTCGTAAACGTCAATGCCAAACACCAACATACTGCAGGGGGTCACATTGCGCCGACGTATGCCAGAACCCCCCTTGGTTTGCACCGATTGATTCCAGGTGTTGACGCACTCAGGGCAAAAGTAAGAAATGAAGGAATGATATTATTGAAACGAAAGTACATACAATGGAAGTGAAGTAGAAATACAACATCAGCCTTTTGACAAATAACTTGTGGCTTGTTTGGCCTTGTGAGCTTGCCGACAAGCTCACAAGGTCAAAGTGCTGAAAAACACACCTGAGAAAATGAAGGGCTTGGCCAAAAAACCCTTCAGAAGCTTGAAGGACATTCTCTATAAATTGTAGAGCCCGGCATCCTTAGACATGTTGATGCCCTGCGAAAAAAAGAATAAAATTTTGTCACTGTGCGGAGTCGAACGAGTGACCTTGTGGTTTTCCGGACTTGGTTTGTGACCTTGCGAGCTTGGGGCAATTTTGGTGGGGCTTGTGACCTTGTTTGGCCTTGTACAAGGTCACAAGTTATTTGTCAAAAGTCTGATGAATACGTAAGGAGGGTGAAAAAACGTCCAAGGTGCGATGAATCCCAAGGCCGAAACATCTTCGCAGGAATGCGATCGCCAGGAGCGCGCGCTTCCAAGACGTCCCGACTCCCTAGCTATCTGCGTGCTTCATTTCGGCGCCCAAATGAACTAACCATAAGTAAGGCTCCAACCGTTTCCGTTTGCAAACCGTTTCAAACGGTAATAACCGTTTTTGTTTTCGTTTGGTTTGCCAGGGTCAACAAACGGTTTACAAACGGTTTATAAACGAATTAAATGGTTCATATTTCGAGAATTTTGAAGCTCCCAATACGCCAGGTCAGGGAGCTCTCCGCTGACCTAGGTTTGGCCGCTTGTGCGGCACTTGCGGATACCGGGATTGGCGGCATCCACCCGGCGAACAGTGTTTGGGACGGCTTGCTGCAGCTCCCGCTTGGCTCCCCCAGCGGCGCTCTTACACCAAATAATCCTGTAATCGTTCCTAAGCGGGACCGTGCCGTGTAATCCTACCTACCTACCTACCTACCGCAGCCCGGCGCCCGCCACAATGGCGCCATTCCTCATGGCAACAACTACACATCTGAACAACCCGGAGGGCATAAAATGTGACTATTTTAGTGACCAGACACATCGGACCTTGCCACGATGAGTCGAGGAAACGACAACATGCCTCGCGCGCGAAATGCATCCAGCCGCTTCACTGACGCGAACAACTCTGAAGCACCCAATGCCACGCATCAGACCCTTGTCCGGGCCATGACAGGTTAGATCATGTTCCCACACCTCGACGCGACCTGACGCGATCTTGATTGCAGCCGGCACCATCGCGAAGCTCATCAACAAGATCAGCAAACTCATGGGTTGCAATCCGAGCTGATAACTGAAAGAATGTCAAATCCAAAATTACTGCATCGGAGGATACGTGGACGACACGTTCCATGATGTTCACGTTTGCGGGCACGATTGGTAGTTGGATTTCGGAGGACTGGGAGCTTGTGGAACATGTTCTCGACTTCCATCCTATTGAGGATAAAGAGCACGAGGGCGAGTATGCTGCGATTGGACTTGCGAAACGGCTTGCCGATCTGCAAGTACTTGAAAAGATGAGTTGTATTCTTTATTCAGCTGTTCCAGACTTGAAATTGGCACGTTTTCGATTACCTCTTCACAGTGACTCTCGACAATGCTGCCCCGAACGATGTCCTCGTCCGCGCTTTGTCTCGCATTCTGCGTGACAAGTTCGATATTCAATTTGTGCCTGAAAATTCACAGATCCGCTGTCTTGCCCACGTAGTGAATCTTGTGGCCCAGAAGCTTCTTGCTGCTCTTAACGAGGCCACCGATGCCGATGTAGACGATTACTACATCCCCAACAAGGATCTCCCATTTTCATTATGATACAGACGACGATCCCGATTTGCGAGATCTCGAGGAGGAGGTATTCGTGGAGAACAAGGACGAGGACGATGAAGAGGAGACATCTGCCAGTTTCATTGGTGCAGCAGGCTCTGGTGAGTTTGGGCTAATCTCGCCGCTTCAAAAGGTAAGTGATCAAGAACTTCGGATCGAATTATCCTGATCAACTTATTAAAGCGACGTATTACGACCACAAAAATATGCTCGTCTCCGCAACACCTGAAACGTTTCAAAATGGCTGCCCAAAAAATATACAAGAACGAGCTCGCACCCTCAGGGAGGAAGATCTCGAGTCTCATGGTAGTTTGTGATGTCAAGCACCGCTGGAATTATACCCACGCCATGTTTAAACGTGGCCGCATGCTCCAGAAGGTATGTTTTCGTCGACGAAACCGTGTCGCTGCCATTGATTGACCAGAAACTCAGGCCATCGACCAATGGGTATTTGATCGGGAGGAGGTCCGCTCGCTACTTCTCTCCAGCGAAGAATGGGTGCTCCTTGAATCTCTGGGAGATATTCTTGAGGTTTGCACTGTCTTTCATTGCTTGATGCATCAAATCTTAATTACAAGCGGGCAGGTCTTTACACAGGTTACACTCCAGATGTTGGGAATAAACGGACAATTGACCAGGTCGAAGATCCAACGGTCCGCTTCGTGGATTTGGCGAGGACGCCGCGGGTCTCGCGGCCCTTATGAGCTAGATTGAGGGCGAGCATTATTGGGGTTTAACACGAAAGAAAGAGATGAAGTACCTCGTTTGATACGCTCGCGCGCAAAGAGAGGCGAGGTCGTGGGGGTCATTGGCTGCCCCTGCATTCTGTCTCCAAATTAAATAACCCTGGCAATCGAATGTTCCAGCACTCTCTCGGATTCTGGCCCAAATGGAGTGAATTCTGGCGAATTACGCGCTTGATTGCCCCGCAGCTTGAGTACCACAAAAGAGACCAGTGAGTGAACAGTTGCTGCATGTATATACCACAAGTTCTAATCATGTAGGTCATTGGCAGCCAGCTTAGCCATAGACCGAGAAGGACACAGGCGGTCGTCAAAAGTTCGAGGAAGGACGTTGGAGGAGATGCACCGGCAATCAGCAGTGATATCCGGGCCCAGATGCCCTAACACGAGGTTCCGTTCAACTTCCGAGTATCCGAGGTACCGAAATCACGCCATTTCTGATAAATTTACGGCCCGTATGGATGCCATATACGGCCGTCTCTCTACGGCATCGTACGGCTGGGGTTATGAGACCACCCGTACCGTATATGTCGCTGCCGCATGGCCTTACGGGACGGTACGGGTATGCCGTATGACCCGTAACCGTATACCATATTGTACGGTTACGGTGCCCATCCCTATCACACCCAGAGTGGAGGGGAAAACATAACCGTTGAAAGCGTCAACTGGGGTTACAGGAAAACGGCTGGAAAGTTTTCGATTGCTCTTTGCAAGCCTACGCGACGAATCGATAGTTGGTGGATGTCGACAAGAGGCAGAATGCTTGGCTGTGTTACGAGTACTTATGTTTACATAATACTCGTTCCTTTCATTCCTCCGAGGGGCTAAAAGTCTCCCTATTTTCCCTGTCTCCGATTTTTTAAGATAGTCTCCTTAGTGGCTGTGTCTGACTTCTTTAGTGGCTGTCCCTATACTTCGTTCACTTTTTCCTTACCCCTTTAGTGGCTGTGTGGCCTAGGGCTGTGCTGTTTTTATTTACTTCTGTCTCTTTTCCCTGGTGTAACCCTCCCATGCCGCTCATTCAGAGGGTACAAACATTAATAAGTCTAGTATATACCTCCTTCCAAGTCCCCCAGCAAATTTTCAATATTGCCCTGGACCTGCCGAAGTAAATACACGGCCTGGTCTGCCTGGGCCTCATCGAAATCACATCAATCATTTGGGTCTTCCAGGTTTGTCGTGTATCACTGTATGTCCGGGTGGATTTGGATGACCAGCTTACTAAGCGGTGTAATCGGCATGATGGGAAAAAAGATAAGTACAAGATCCTGCCGGGTGCAGCCACGGCCCTCTACCCCCAAGTTTGCTATCAACGGTTTCACCTTTGATCTCCACCCTCCGTCTTCATCCGCGCCAAGCCTCTGCCACTCTTGGAGTACATACAACTTTAGTAGGATAGGCATTCAATGGACGCCTATCGTGCAGTTGAATGCCTATCGCACAATTAAATGCCTATCCTGGATGCTTAAATGCCTATCGCATGCTTGACTGCTTAACAAGTCACATCAGTGACATGAAAAGTGATGCATATTTTCAGTGACCATGGTCACAACAACCGTAGTACAGACACTTCAACAAACGAAGCTCATACTTCACTTGTTGAAGGCGTGCCCCCACCATCTAAGTAGACTTCAACTTGCATTCTACCATAGTATGTTTTGAATCAACAAATATTCTGGGATCAAGGAAATCCAAGGTGTAGGGTGCCCTTGAAATACTGTACTATTTCGACCGAATGTTCATGCCATGTCACCCGCAAGATGTTCATTTTTTCAGGTGTTCATTCCAACAAATCACTCGAAAATTTACCATAAATGGTAGTCCAGCGAACGCCGGACCGGATTTTTTTGTATTTTTGAGCCGATTTGGGCACCGTCGCCGTCACCTACATCCAAAATGTTCAGTTCAGGACCCTCCGTCACCTGTCACCTGAACATTTGGTCGAAATAGTACAGTAGAATGTCAAGTAAGTTTATGAGGCAAGATTCTTCCCCAAGCCCTTGAAGATGTGCGCCGAGTGCCGCAGATAAATGGTGTGTGCAGGACTCTTCGTGTTGTGTGCACTGCATCTGAACAATCCCGTGGTCACACAGGGGGGAGAAACCCTCGGTGGATAGGCATTCATGAAATGATAGACATTTGTGAAGCAATAGGCATTCACCCGCATAAGAGGCATTTTTTAATAGTGATAGGCATTAGCCCCATCAATAGGCATCATCCAATCCCTATCATACTAAAGTTGTCGTGCCTCCCGCTCTTGCTATACACCCCCGAGCATTTGAGGCCGACCATCTTTGCTTCTTTTGCCGTACTACCTGGAGCACCCGGAAATTTCCTTGCCACTTCCGCGCCTCTTCTTTTACCTTGCCTTTTGCGCCTCTTACTCTCGCCGCAAAAGTGGCACAATAAACTGTGGAACAGAACCTCTGTCTATTGATATGAACAGCCCTCTCTGCTCCTCGCGCAATTTATCGCGTTCTTGGATTTAATCTTGGTCCCCTTTGGGTGCCGCGTCACTCTTTGCTCTTCAAACGCACCAGCCTAGGGTCAATTTTATCCACAAGTCCCAAACGAATTGCAAAATATCGCTTTAGCCCTGCTTGCCTTTTATGGTCTTCAAGTGCACGAGGCTGCTGTTGATTTGAGGCGGGATAAGGCCCACCTGTAAATCTCCTGCGTTCTCTCTGCTCTCTGCACTTGCGCACTTCTTGGTCTAGTTCTAACTTTTTGGAACGGATTCCGAGTCTCCACTTGAACTCGTAACTCCAGTTACTGAACGTATGAACATCTGAATTCGACGGTCCAGACTCCACCTCTCAAACATGTCGCAAACGCCAGACTACTACTCGGCAATTTGGGCGCCCTAACCTTTCCACGGAGCATATCCGTTTCCCAGTAATCTCGTCCTTTACATATTCGGGACCGAATTTTCCCTGAACTACCCATCCAAAATCAGTCACACCTCCGAACTCGTTACCGTCAGGTGTACTGCTAATACCTCTGCCAGCGTCCTTCCACCTGCCTGACTTTCGAATATCAGAGAACACCACGCACCAAAAAATGAAAGTACAAACTCAGATCTGACCCATGTCCCATAGCCTGTCCTTTTTTTTCCAGTCTGCACACCATATTCCATTAATCATCGAGCACCCGGCGCCTTCTGGTCACTGTTTGGACCTCAGCAGCACCGGATCCCCACTTTATAGGATTGTTCATGTACATAGTCTTTCTACCCTTTTGTCGGCTTAAATTATATTATTTCAACACCGTCTTTTTCTGCCTGGCGATACATCCTTCGTATTTTCTGACTAACATGGAAATCTTGCTCCATGCAGTGCCTACAATAGGATACATGCTGAACCCGCCTCAGCCGATGTAACTTCTCCAGGAATTCCGGGGAACTATTCGAGAACTTGTCTGGCCAAGCCCTCTGTGGACTTACCGTGAGCCTTCTACCAGAACACTTATATCCAATTTGATCTGATGCACTCCCAAGTTGTCCTAGAGTTGAGCACTTGGGTGACTTATATATCTGAACCTCTTTTAATCCGTATTTTAGTAGAATAATTTGTTTGTATTGTATATACAAATCAAACTGTGTTAATCTACTCGTACAGACGTCTCTGCCTACACTTATGGTTAAGGCTCCAATCATTTAGTTTTCGTTTGAAGATCCCGGAAAACCAAACGGACACGGTATTTAAACTGTTTTAAACTGTTTGAAACGGTTTATAAAGGGTATTTTCGGGGGGTCAAAAATCAAGAATATGCCATTGAATTTAACTTCTACGTGGTTATCCTCTACCGCACTCCAACGACGACCATTTGAAAAGGCCATCCTTGATCCACATCTTGACAAGCATGGCCTTCATAATGGTCTCCGCCTTCATCGATCCACTGGCTTCATGACACAAATGGCGCGACTTTGAGCAAAGGCGCTCGACTGACACGCTGGTACCGGGAATCGCCAAGAAGTTGTGTGCCATCTTTGAGACGATGGGAAAGTTGCGCCAGTGCTCCTGGAACACAAAAGATCAGCACCCGTAATTTATTTCGGCCCGTTCCACTCACCTTCCACAAAGCCAGAGGAGCATTAGGTTCACCACGCCCGTAGGTGCGGAAGGCGCTGTAAAACCTGTCCAGCTCGCTCACGGTTGGTATCTCTTCTTCCACAACATCAACCATGCACACATCGTCCAGGAATGCGCGAGGTGTCCTGGGACGAGATCGCGGGGCATTTTGTGGGGGTTGCACAACATTTTCCGCATTGTGGATCTGTTTATATGAGTGGTAGGCATGCTCAAATAATACCCGCGCGCTGGTTTCTCGTTCGGGACCCATCTTTCTGAACCACGCATAATCGAAGGTCGGGTGAAGGACTAGAATGATATCAGCAGAACTTCCACTAGTACTGTACTATTTCGACCATAGGTTCAGGTGACGGGTGACGGAGGGTCGTGAACTGAACCTATTTGGTACCAGTGACGGTGACAGTCGAGTTTTCAGGCCCAAATAGGCTCAAAAACACGAAATTTTATCTCCGGCATTTGCCGGACTGCCTTTTATGGGAATTTTGATGTGATTGCCGAGGAATGAACTTAGGAAAAATGAACTTGGTAGGTGACGAGTGACATGGCGTGAACCTATGGTCGAAATAGTACAGTAATGTCAGAGGCGAGCACTTACCTGTTGCGATGACATTAAGTTGACACTGGCGGGCTTTGGAATAATATATTCGAGTTTTTCCAGGCCCGCCTCGGCAGTGGTGCGAAGGGGACGTAGTAGCACTTCGTCGTCGCGTCATGTCCTCAAATGCTTGAGCATCTTCTCGTACATAGGAAGAACCCAAGGTAGGGTTGGTGTTTTTGAGCGCCGCCTCATCCCTGCTTTTCCTCTTGCCTCCCCTCACGTATCTTCTCGCCGTAACTACGACAGCATGGTTCTCTGCGGCTCCCTCCCAGGGCATTAACACCTACTTGATCTCCTCCATTGACCCGTTGACTCTCGCCGGTGCTACATATGCCTATTGGACCCCAGCTTGTGCCTATTTCGGCGAGTAATGTTCCCAAACAAATTCATTATCGCTCACCCTTGATTGAAAGTCTATTTGGGGCACTCACATGCTTTCACTGCCATTAAGTACCAAACATTCCGGACCCCCAGGAGGTTTCACCGTGATCATGTCTCCCATATGCGACTGGACCGTCTGCGGCGAGCATGGCCTGGTCACGATTCTGCAGGAAATACCTCCAAAACCTGTAATCCGTTCATTTTTGAGCCGCCACTGATAATTTACTTATGCATTTATTCGCAGATTCCTCGGACGGCGTTATTATGATCTTCGTCAATGTTGCATCGGCTGATACTGTCGCACTTGGTCAGTCCCTGTTAGTGTTCCTAGACTTGCTCCAATAACCTCTTCCAGCCGTAACTCCCGCGACCAGTATTTCCGACATCCGCGAGGTTATATGTCATCAAGGTTACATCCCGTGCTCTGACCAGGGTCCTATATATGTCTCTGGTCTCTGGCGACCCCTGCGCAGTTCAGAGACGATGTCGAGCCTCGGGGTGATGAGTCTCCGTCATTTTTCGATGCCGCCTCGACTTTTGGGCGGTACTGACAGTACGAATTTCACTCCACATCGTCTATCACACATCCTCAGTGATGCCCAGAAACCGTCGTCCTCAATGAGTACGGCTGGGAACAGTGTGGGTTAAACCCCGATGGTTCCCTCAAGGAGGCCAGCGACATTCAGTTTTCCAACCACGGCCCTGATTCAAGATCGCCTAGCCCTGCTCCTTCGGAAGCTGGTACGTGAATATTCTGAACGTTAGAATCATCCTAACTTACTCGTTCTCAAAGGGCCATCCAAACGGCCGAGCCGCGGAAAGGACAAACGTATGCACACCGCCATCGCCGCCGAAAAAGAACTCTCCTCGGGCGACGAGGCTCCAACAAAGAAACGTCCGAGGCCCCGAAGGCCGCCTGCGGCAGGTGGCACGAAAGGCAAGGCGAAGGCGCAGGAAGGAGATTCTGACCTAGAGGATGGAGACTATTCGGGAAGAGATGATTCTCAGGCCGAGTCTGATAGTGAAATCGAGACCAAGATATCACACGAAGAGGTACGAGAAATGTTTCAGCTTGGATTTCAATATGGGCTGAGATATCAGTACAGCTTGCCGAGAGCCTTCCCACCAAGTCAATTCCTGCTGGGACTTCACGTTCGAACACCCAAGGAAAGTCGAAGCCACCACCGCGGAAGAAGAGGAAAACCGATCAAGCTCCTCAGACTCAAGTGTGTTTTCGCGTCGGGCTTCATTTCTCACTCATAATCTATGCAGGATTCGACTTCTCCGTCCCAAAATTCCCAGCCTGCCGTGGAAAAAGAGGTACATGATTTTGAATTCATTCCATCTGTTTAAATCTTTGACCCCGCTACCAGAGTCGCATCCGAAATCCCGTTTGGTACTTCTTCCAGACATCACCAAGACGGCGCACGGGCAAAAGTCTGAGCCGGGCGACAAGTTTTATCGCTGCCGCCATGGCGAATCGAAGAATATCCACAGGATTACTAAAGCAATGCATTACTCGCTCAATGGTGTGTCCGGTCTCATTTTACTCCATTCTCCGTTAAAGACCAAATGCAGGACTGACTGGTCATCTGAAAAATCACGTCCCGACATGCATCAGTACTACACGATTCTGAAGGAGCGCAGTAAGAAGCCGTCGGAAGAGGAGATTGCGGTTGCGAAGGGCGAGAAGACATTCGAGACGCGGCAACAATTGTTGAGTTTTATTAATGCATGCCGGGGGACAGACCAGCCAACAATTCGTGCGGCATTTTCGCGCGCGGCGGACAAAGGTCTTGTAAGTTTGAACTATCAAATCCATAGCTCCTCGCTAACGCCGAAAACAGGGTGATTGGGACCAGGCCAATTTCGAGAAACTACTCGTTGATGGTTGGTTTCCTGCGATCAGCCATTCCAGGAGGTCGAGCGCCCAGAGTTTCGGCGTTTGCTGGAGTATGTTCACCACCATGCGGAAAGTTTGCACATCCCTTCCCGAGCACGGTGGAACGGCGCGTAGTCGATTTGGGGGCATCCTTGGAGGCCGAGTTAAAAGAATTCTTTGCAGTAAGTGACAGCTACTCTCCTCGCAAGGCGGTTATTGTTGACAAAATTCCGCCAGACATTGAAGGCAAAGGTTTCGATCTCTCTCGATGCCTGGACGTCGCCCAATGGCTACGCGTTCCTCGCGATTGTAGCGCATTATGTCACTAACGACGGGAAACTCGGTAACTTCGGGTTCAATGCGTGTTTTTTTGTTTTTATTGCTCACAAGTCTCACAGAGGAACTTCTCATCGACTTCAAGGAGTTGGTAGGCGAACATTCGGGCGACACATGGCAGATGTTGTGTGGGAAACTCTCGAGCTTTATGGTTTGACCGGTCGTGTAAGTTCAATCTCCTTCAAAGTGGCAGTCGCTAAATACCTCTCAGGTATTGGCTTTCATGATGGACAATGCTTCGAATAACGACACCCTCATAGCAGCGATTGAAAGGCGGTGTCTCGCAAACGGGATCAAATTCTCCGCCCAACATTCTCGGTTGCGCTGCTTGCCACACACAATTCATCTGGCTGTACTTCAGGTGAGTGACATCTGCATAAACCAAGTTCCGCATTAAATTCTCCAACAGCTTTTGGAAGCGATTGGGGCGGTGGAGAAGAACCCGAAAAAGAAGGCACCTTATCAAGAATCGGTCACCGCTGCCCCCAACTCCGACGAGGTTGATGCGGAGGCAACTGCATTTGACGAGGAGGACGATGAAGCGGAGATTCCCATGCCCCTTGGTATCAAATCTTCCGTGCGGAAGGTTTGCAATTGACATATGCTCACTTTTGACGTTGTTAATCCTCTTCCAAGCTTCGAACGATCATTCGTGCAGTCCGTCCAGTCCCCAGCGCCGCCGGAACTGGTACAGCATTCTCTCCCCCTCCAAGATAGTCGCCGGCGTGCACATGCTGATTTTAGACGTCAAAACCCGCTGGTCTTCGACACACCAGATGATGAGTGTGTACTTTCCCATTTCAACAGAATATTGGCTGACCATGTGGCAGATCGCTCCCTCAAATACCGTCATCAAGTTAATCAATTCGTCGCAAACACCCCCGAGCTCCACCACGCCGAGCTGACAACACAGGACTGGGCGGCAATCGAGACGGTTTCGGACTGGCTTTTCAATTTTCGGGCAGCTACCAGTCAGATGTCCACGACGTCGCGGCCAATGCTCTCATCCACTCATTCAATCTTCCGGGGCCTTCAGAGGACACTCAAAGCTAAGTTGGCGGCTCTTCCAAAAAACGCGCCCCCGGAGCTTGTTGCGGGCTTAGCCAACGCCCACCTAAAGCTGAGCGACTATTATTATAAGTACGATCAGTCCCCGTTCTACATTTGGGCTGCGAGTATGTTTACAACTTTGCCTTCAATGCGCTGTTGGATTAACTCTTCATTTAGTTCTAGATCCTCGATTCAACTACAAGAAGCTCAAGAAGGACTACGCGAACGAGCCCGAGCTTGCCGCCTATCTGGAAGAGCAGAAGGCTGCGCTTCGCCAGTACCTGGACGACAATTATCCGCCAACATCATCCTCCGACCCGGCGCCAACTGCCGTCACAAACAACGCCGATGTCCGACCCGTACCCACCGGATTGCCGAATTTTGCGGCCTTCGACCAGGGCCCCGACGACGAGCAGACAAGTGATGAGCTCGAGCTTTATTTCGAATCCGCGCGCGCTACCGCAACCGCAGATCCTGTCGATTGGTGGTTTGCCAGAAGGAAGGAGTTTCCCAGGCTCTATCTCCTCGCACGCGACATTATGTCGATTCCAGGTATGTGCCATCCCTCCGGCAGAACTTAGGGCTCAAAATAATTCACAGGCTCTGCTGTCGCCGTGGAGCGAGTTTTTTGGGCGGCCGAGACACTATCTCATTGCGCCGAGCACGCCTAACGCCGCAGACCATCCGGACGTTGATGCTGGTAAAGCACCAACTGCGCCTGAAGCGTGAGTCCCTCGCGAATGCCCTGCGCGCTGCGGAGGCCGCTGCATAGGGAGATTTCTTATTTTACTTGTCCAAAGTACGGCCGTAATTACCGTAATATACCGTCAAAATATACCGTACCGTCCCGTAAGAGCTTCTCTATCACGTTGTACGGTTACGGGTACAGAATACCGTAAGTTGTACGGCCCGTAACCGTATACGGTACGGTGCCCATCCCTAGTTACTCCGAACCGCTCATCCCCCACCCCCTCGCCAAAGACAACAGACAAAGAGAGAGAAGAGTAAGAAGAAGAAAAGGGAAATGGAAGGAAAGGCGAGGAAAGATGCGTACGATCTCAAACCCGTTCAAACATCAAGGAAAGAGGAAACACTCTTTCCCGACAAAAATAAGTCAGAAGGGCCACGGTCAGCTGTCCATAACTCCGACAGCTCTCTCACAGTCCGGCCGCCGGTGCGCGCTGCCTATCTGGTTTGCTACACATGAGCATCGCTCCATTCCCCAAGTTGGAATCGGACGAACGGCACAGAGTTCCAGCGCCCCGGTTTATTGTGACCGGGCACCCCACTTTGAACGAGGCAAGCTTGGAACGGGCGAGCGGGTGGGAGTTCAGAATCATTCCCCGAGAACGTGCGCGGGTGAGTTCAGAGTATCTCCATTCCCCAATTTGAAATCGGACGAACGGCGCGAGTTATTTAGAGTTCGGAGCGCTATTGTGAACAGGCACCCCACTTTGAACGAGCGAGCGCTAGAGTTCGGAATCATTCATTCCCCAAAATCGGAAGAGCGGCACGAGTCATTCAGAGCAAAATTGGCAAAGGGCTCCGAGATGCCCGGAAACGACCTCAACCCAGGGTTTGCCGTTCGGCATGTTCGGTTCCATTTGGTTTCTGTGGATTGGCGATGTTGCCTGCTGCGGGTCAGATAAAACACAGATGGCCTATAGATGAAGATTATTTTATTTATGGTGAAGTTCTCGATATTTTGTCGCGCCCTCACCGACATCGCGTCGGGCGGGAGGAGCGCGCCGTCGGGCGCGATGGCGATGTGCGCACCTGCCTTCTCATATTTATTTGTATTTATGGTGAATTTGTAGACAATTTTTGGCGCGCCCTCAACAGCATCGCGTCGGGCATCGGGCGGGAGGGGTGGCCGTCGGGCGCGAAATGCGATGTACGTGCCCGCCTTCTTCTATTTGTTTAGATTTATAGTGAATTTCTTCAGAATCTTGGTTTGCCCTCACCGACAACGCGTCGGGCATTGGGCGGGACAGGAGCGCCGTCAGGCGGGCGCTGGCGCATTGTGCGCGCCCGCTTTCTTATATTTACGTAGATTTATTGTGAATTTCTTGAATATTTTGTCGCACCCTCGTCACCACGTCGGGCATCAAACGGGAGGGTCCCGCCGTTAGGCGCGCGATGGCGCGATGTGCGCGCTCGCATTCTATTATTATTTATGATTTTTGGGTATTTTATTCGGTGAAGTTCCTGCTCGACACCTTCGGCATCGCGTCGGGCAGCGGAGACGTGTAAATCAAGATCAATTTACAGTAAAATGATCGGAAATAAGTAAGTTCACTTAGTCGCACTTAGTCACCACTTGAGGCCTCCAGGAAGTGCTATTTCGCGTGTTTTTGGCCAGGTCTTACGGCTGACAGCTTAAACTAACACAGTGATAGATCTCATACAGTTCTAGACACCACTGACTTGTAATAGTTTTTTTTTTAAACGTGTTTTCGTGGTTCGAAGCTAACCCCACGTTGAATGCAGCGCTATGCTTGCTGGGGCGGATCAAATTTGAGTATGGTGGCGGACGGAACTTCGTGACAAGTTTCAGTCCTGATTTGGTAATTGTAACTACTCCTTGAGGTTTCAACCCAGTATTCCGCAAACGTGGAATTAGGGCCGCAATACACCCCCCTATCATCCTGTCCGAGTAGAACTTGAGAAAGTACATTTCATGTTTTTCTCGGGGCGATTTCGCGTTTTTGATTGCGGATCACCGGTCCGGTGGCTGTGCTGCACTACGCGCTGCATTTCTCCCTGCACCCATTCCTCTAGGGTCCGCTGACAATTCCACTTTGAAGAAATATTTAACTGTCAGTCAGAATGTCAGGCTGACTGTCAGGACTGACAGATGACAATTGACAATTGCCTTTTTTGGAATTACTATCTATTTTACGAACTACCAGTCCCAGTTGGCTGCTTGCGGCGCTGAAACTGGCTGGAGCTGCACGTTCCCAGTCTCCTTAGTCGCCACGTCGTCATCTGTGACCGACAGCAAGCCCTTCAATCCGGGGGCCCTCAACATCACATCCTTGTCGACAACAAATACGGTGTCAGATCTGAAGGTCTTCTTCGTGTTTTTCTTGCGTCTGTGTTTCATGTGGGATATCTTGTCTCTGAGAGCGTCGGATAGCTTCTCAAGCTCCTCGTCATCTTGTTCGTTCATTTCCGCTGAGCCGGCGTCAGGCTCTGCATCAGAATCGGATGCCTCGGAATTGTCCTCGCGCTGTTTCAGCTTTATCTTGTCAATCACAGACTGGTCAAGGCGACGGAAGGCAACCGTTGGACGACGTGGAGGGCGGCGTGGACCTTCTGCGCCCTGAAACCATTGTCAGTCTACTTTCTTGTAATATGCGAAGAGTTGTAGACGTACCGGAGCATGATATCTGTACCATTGACCAACCATTATCATATCCAATAGACCCTCCTGTTTCTGATTTCCCCGCAGCGGACTGTTGAACCAGGTGATGTTGGAATTCGTGCGCTCATCAGGCATCGAGTTGACAAGGATCCCGAATATTCTGACTCCAAGCATCTGCAAAAAAGATCAGTTTATGAATACCGATCTGGAAGAAACAGGTCACCGCAATAACATTGGATCGAGGAGAATTTCCGCGGCCCAGGTTAGTCCACCACTCCATAATATCCCCTTTCATGACGGGGGCGTGAAACGGCGGCTCTCCGAGCCAGAAAGCCTCGAGCTGCAGCCTCAAGGCGTCAACAATTTCGAGTTCCGGCTGGCTTCTTAAAATTGGATGACAACGACATTGGCCTTTGTGACTCCTGTGTTGCTCCAGGAGAACCTTCAGCATCTGTTTCAGAAACTCTTTAACGCGAAAAAATGCGTGCGGATAAGAGATGTGCTCCGCGACACCGGCCTGGGTGTCAGCGTGTTTGCGGAGAAATTCAGTGTTCGGATATCCTATATGTAGTGGTGAGTAATAAATAGTGGCAGGGGAGGTGAACGAACGGGGATCAAGACAGAATGCCACGAAATACACCTCATTGTGCTTGAAAAATTGGGAGTACCGTGTATTGAAAATGGCGCGAACATGTAACGCAAGTTTGGGGTTATTCCAATATCTTTTTCCTTCTTCTCGAATATGCTGTCGAGGGTGTGCGCGATGGCGAGCCAAAAGACAAAGGCATCTGAGGGGTTCGCAGTTGTTGCCTCCAGGGACCAGAGTGAGCGTGCCAACGGTGTGACAATCATTTCGTAGCTCAACATATCCCTCAAAAATGTCGGCAGCTGGACTGAGGTTCGTCACCGAAGACTTCCTGAAGCAATGGGCTCTATGGGATCTCAGTACGGGTCAAATAAACTGACGGATGAAACGAACTTTGAATTTAATTTTCTCGTCTAAAACGAGGCCTTGAATATTGTGCACGACAGGTGACACTGTTGTCACCGCCATAAAGTGTGTCGCAAAGCGGGTTTTCCCGATTTTAGCCAACATGCGGACAGGGATATTGCCGCCGTCATCCGCCATGCCCTCACCTGAGTCCCGTAGATGGGCTTTTGATTTGCCGACTTGCTAAAATGTCGGATGAGCGGCTTGAGGATTGCATCATCTGTGGTAAGACCATTGGTCGTGTGGTTGAAAAGACGAATTTAAGACTGACCGTTTGAAATTCGGGCAGTTCATTGATATCACCAATAATATGCTGGATAAAGTGGACGACATCGCAGAGGTCAAGAACGGCGGGAGCTTCTGTAACAACTCCTCGTCGTGCTGCAAGTGTGACGTTGGTGCTATCCGATGTCATGGCAGCCCATAGTTCAGATCCGATATCTTTCATTGTCTGCAAAACATTGTTGGAAAGATGTCAGTGTTCGAAAAATTGACTCGCCTCGAGAGTACCATTCTTGATCCATTCGGCATCGTGACTTTCCTTTGTTCCGAAATGTCCACCAAGGAAATAAACATCGCGAGACGGCGTGCAGCCATGAGAGGTATAGAACTGATCACCACGCCGAGAAGATGTGCCGTCCGTAGTATAAGTAAGATCCCGAGATTCTTGGAGCGCCAGTTTGGTTCTCTGCCGAACTAACGCCGCTTCTTGTGGTATGTACTCATTGGCGAATTTTTTGCTGCCAGTGGGAGTGTAGGCCGGGTTGAGATGAGTGACAAAAAGCAGCCCAGTCATCAGAATCGAGCAGGTTTGGGACCAGACCACATTTGCAGATCAGGAGCATCAGTAAATGGTCGGCCTTCCTCTGCCACGTGACTTGCTCATCCTTTGCCTTCTTCCTACCAGCCTCTCGGAAGCTCGCTGAGTCCAATGTCGGCTGACCCTTTTCAAGAGTGTCAAGCTTCTTCGGCCGACCAACCGGGCGCTGCTCGGTGGATTCCGGAGCATCAGCATCTTTCTGCTCGGCACCCAGTGCACCTCTCGCATGCTCATCCTCGGCCTCTTTCCTCGCAACTGGGTCTTGTCGCAGGAGGAAATCACATCGGATCGCATGCGTGATGACTTCGGCACTGGACCGGCGGCCTTCTCGACGATGAGAACACCCATCTGCGATGCATATCCAGTATGATTTATTTTTAGTTTCGTTTGGCCGAATCAGTGAGCGCGGAGGAAGGCGGTCAAGCAAGCATTCGACTGAGGGCCAGGTTTTTTCTGAATGAACAATACATCATAAGCTTCAAATTGGATGTTGAAATGTATAAATGACCTTCGCCGGTGGAGCATCTTGGTCTTCAGTTTCCGTGCCTTTGCGCTTGGTACCACTAGGCTCAACTAGGGTAAAATTAAATTAAAAAATTAGGCAGTGCTCTAAGTCGCCATATTATCGAACCTTCAAAGTGACACTAGATGTTATAGGATCGGTCCGGTGTCATCGCCTGTCCATGGCATCTAATAGACCGGCGGTAAGTGTCTGACAGCATCACATTATGGCCTATTACGGCTTCCTCACAATGGGCTTGACCGGCGTAGTTTTCCCTGGACCGAGTCCCTCTTTCGTAAGCTCCGTGCATTCTTCGTCATAGTTGGCGAGGCCTGCCAATAGGCGGCCCACTCGCACGCAGTGGGATCGTTGAGACGGGTCGAGTAGTTGCGAAGATTTTTTCCATTAGTGTCTCTATTTGGAAAGGACCATAGTCTTTGTCCGTCAGAACGCTTCCGAGCCCTTTTTGAGTTCAAGGAGCTGCGCGTCTGTTAGGGTGGTCATTCTGGGTCGTCCACGGAGATAGAAGAAATTTTAGACAGGCGGCTGTGCACATCAACAGTTGCCGTCCGATTTGGGTCAGAACCCCGGCCGAGTCGCCTCAATTCACTCGCTCACAACCTCAGTTGGCAGATAAGTAGCGATATACATGGGTTGGTAATTGTCAGGATTGTCAGGCGGAAATTTTCCAAAAATTTAAATAATCCTTTGTCAGTCAGTGACTGACAGTTATCTGTTAGTCAGCTGACAATTAAATTGTCATGTCAGCGGACCCTACATTCCTCCCGCTTTGCAGGAAGCATGCCCAGGCTCAAGAAGGGTCCTTCCCACATGCAGAGAGGCACTTCTGGGGCCTTTATCTCAAACAGTTAGACCGCAGCAGTTCCGACGGCTGATGAAGAAGACTCGGACTCGGATGGCGCCGTGACATGGGAAGATTCTGAGTCCGAGGATAGGCGGCCAAATCCAGACGATGGTTTACCCAGAGAACCTGCCATCCGACCATGCTCACAAGGCATTTGTAGGGAAGCCCAAAGGCATGAAGGTGATATTGGCCGAACGTGGTTATACAACAGACACAAACGGAAAGGCGTTGATCGGCGATTGCAAAACTTGCAAAGCCGTCAAGTCTCGCAAACCACATTTGGAAGGAGCTTCTGTGGACGAGGAGGCAGGGATGTATGGGGACGACGGTAACGACAGCGACGAGGAGGATGATGAGCACCCCTTGCTGCATGTGTCGGCTGCTCTCAGTCAGCCTGATTTTGCGCAGGAAACGTTTCAACTCGAAGCATGCCCAGGCTCAAGAAGGGTCCTTCCCACATGCAGAGAGGCACTTCTGGGGCCTTTATCTCAAACAGTTAGACCGCGGCAGTTCCGACGGCTGATGAAGAAGACTCGGACTCGGATGGCGCCGTGACATGGGAAGATTCTGAGTCCGAGGATAGGCGGCCAAATCCAGACGATGGTTTACCCAGAGAACCTGCCATCCGACCATGCTCACAAGGCATTTGAAGGGAAGCCCAAAGGCATGAAGGTGTTTCGACTCTAATTTTTTTCGTTTTCTGGCCGAAGATTTCGCGTTTTTTTTTTCCCACGCTCAGCCCACCTCTGTTTCCTCTGAAACGAAAATTTTACCACTAAAGTAGATCATTCTGATGCTGAATCTGCAATCTAGAAGCAATTCGGTGGGAACTCCGGCTTGTCATGAAGTTCCGTCCGCCACCATACTGGTTGTGAGATTTACTGTTTCCTGTTACAGCTCTTTGCGGAACTTAGGGCGCGGCCGATTTTTTTTTCCTTTTTGAGCTGTTTTTGATCATTTCAGCCAGAACAGCTGTTCTGACCTCAATTCTCAGCGTACGTTTCTGAAAACTATATGAGCAGAATCACACGACAATTTCGCAGGGCATGACGTCCTCAGAATCTTTCCATACCGCCGGTAGTAATTATAATATATTATTTTGCATGTTTTGCGGAGATCATCTCTTGTGTCGTGATTTGAAGGTTGTGTGGGATGTTGTATGGCTCTAAAAACAATTATTTGTATGGCGGAGGGCACACCGTCCTCGTAATTGAGGCATGGCACCCGGAGCGTGTGAACAGTGGACTTGAACAAGCAGAATATAGGTACAGCTCAGGCTCTGTGTATTTGTGTGATCTATGATGGAATAAGCTGAGAAACTGACCATTATCATTCTATTGAGTGTCCTGGAGGAGTCCCACGGCTCGGATTTTCTCTTGTACTCCCCTGTACAGCACCGCGAGACAACTCGATCACAACGATTCCGGGCACGTGACCGCACTTGTGATCACATTGGGACATGTCGCGTCGCCGGACGGGGATGCACAGAGTTGATCTGAGGCGTGTAATCTCTCGAAAACACTTCAAAGTCAGAATATTGACAATTGGTTCACTCGCTGGAGGATAGATCACACAAATACACAGAGCCTGAGCTGTACCTATATTCTGCTTGTTCAAGTCCACTGTTCACGTGCTCCGGGTGCCATGCCTCAATTACGAGGACGGTGTGCCCTCCGCCATACAAATAATTGTTTTTAGAGCCATACAACATCCCTCACAACCTTCAAATCACGACACAAGAGATGATCTCCGCAAAACATGCAAAATAATATATTATAATTACTACCGGCAGGATCCGTAAAGTGCAGGGCGCTTCTCCGAGTCTCGGATTTGATAAATGACCCAGCCCGAACCCATCCAAGACGAATCGACGCCGACTATCATTCATCCCTCGTCAGAAGTTCTAGACAGTCGAGAAATCAACTTAGCAGCTTTGTAGTCCAGCCGAATAAGCACGGGCGCGGAGGAGATTCGTCGCTTGAGGATTATCTGAGCCTCGATAGCTTCGTCTGTAATGCGGAATTCAACAGTAACGACTCTGAGTAGGACGGTGAGAGGCTTAGCTATCAAGGCGAAGCCTAGAATCCAACGGTGACTACCACTTGCAATCCCGAGGAAGCTCCGTACCTCAGTCACAGATGTGGGCACGGGCCAGTCGAGTATTCGTTGCACCAGACTCGGCGAGATCTTCCAGCCCTCATAGGCGACAACGGATCCTACAATGTGGAGATCAAACGCAGCAAGAACCGTCTAAGTTAGGGATGGGCACGGGTCCGGGTCCGGGTATGAAACAGTCAACCCGGACCCGAACCCGGAAAACCCGGACCCAAACCCGCGGGTCTACGGGTTGTCCACGGGTTGTCGGAATTGATCGGATCATGCCTGCCGAAGCTTGCCGGCACAGTTTAACACCTTCAAACTGAAATATGCTCACTAATTGAGGTTTTTAAATGCATCGGGTGCTTAACAAAACTTTGGAGTACCTCTCGTAGCTGTGAGCCATGTCAAACTGCCTTGAAATGACCTAAATTGCACAATAAATTCAATGTTCGCAGACCCGTGGTGTACCCGACGGGTTTCAGGTCTACTAAAATTGGAACCCGTACCCGTACCCGGGCCGACCCGACCCGGAAACCCGGCGGGTTGACCCGTACCCGTGCTCAACACTAACCGTCTTCGCACCTGAGGCAGTAATTCCAGCCATAATCAATGTTCCAAGGAAGTCGTCAAGGTTTTGTGCGTACTCCCAGACGAAGCGACGGATGTTGGGGTTCTGTGGGATCGAAATATTGTCGTACCGTGAGGGCGGCCCTTTGATGCCGCAGTCATCGATGAAGGGGTCCGCTTTCATGGGGTGATGGGTTTTGAGAGCATGTGCAACGCGCAGAGTGAATTGTTGCATGGCATTTGAATAACCTTGGCCATTGTGGCCTGTTGTCGCGGACCGACTGGGGAGTGGAATGCCTGCATTGGCCGCGACTTTGGGTGGATCCAGGCGCTCGCTCTCGTTCCCCGGATCGTTTGGCTACGATTTCATGCATCTTATTTGGGAAATCTTATGAAGAATCTGACGCTTCTGTGGACCGGCGAGTTCAAGGGTCTGGACGATGGGATGGAGGAGTACGAACTTGCAAAAAGCCATTTGGGAGGCTATCGCCACCCAAACAGCGTCCGCGTCGGTTACTATACCTTCTGCATATGGGAGCCGTATCCCTAACATTGCGAAGGACCGTTCCAATGTATCAACCGAGATGTGGTCGTTCTGGACACTCTACCTCGGGCCTGTCTTGCTGCGCCGCCGATTCAAGCACGTGAAATATTATCGCCACTTCATTGCACTTGTCCGACTCTTTGAATCTGTGTCTTCAATTCGAAATCACTTATGATGAATCAAGGTGATTCGGACAGGTTTTATTTCATGGGTCGAAGTCTATGAATCGTATGTTACAAATAATTTGCTCTCCAAGTGCGGAAATTCACCATTCACAGTGTTTACTTCCAGAACGACGTCGAACGGATGTCTGTGTGTCCATTGACCATTCACGCCCTGCTTCATATTGCAGCAGGGATTAAATTTTGTGGTCCAGTGTGGTGCTACTGGGCATTTCCGATGGAGCGCTACTGTGGAAGTATACAACCAGGCATTCGTAGCAGGAGATTTCCATGGGCATCCACAGCCACATCAATTCACGAATACGAATATTCGCCATTCGCGAATGGCTTGGCACGAATATTCATGATATTCGATACTCGTGCTACACTCTAATCTTGTATAAGTAGCATACCCAAACAATTTCGGAATCTGGTTTCCTGTGTACGATTCAAAATGAGCTCTCAGATGGCGCGAGATCAGGCAAGATCCAACGGAGAAATGTCCCGATATGGAAGGGGTCCAAAGCACGTGCTGGTTGATATGGGTCGATAAGAAGATCGGACGCCTCTTGGGCCAAGAGAGGACCCGGATAATAGGTGTGAAGGCCTGGTCCCCGGATGCCCAAATCCACCGATTTTGTCCGGACAAGAAAATCCCGGATCCCAATTTTTTGTCCGGACAGGACCTAGCATCTGCCAAAATTTCCAAATTTCGCGTTTTTCGTGTTTTTCGTGTTTTTCGCGTTTTTCTCGCGTTTTTTTTTGCCCCCCCGGTGCTTCCATGGTGCTTCTCAGGCATCTCGGGCCCCATGGTAGTTTTAGGTACAGCTATCATCCCTATGTGATAGAAATCCAATTTGTAACCTAGTCTTCCTCGCCAGCTTCGGCAACCACATTTTTTCGGTGCTTGCGAAATAGTGTGTGAGGGCGGCGGAAAAATAAAAGATGAAATTGCTTGTAAGTGTGTGGCTGTGGCTGTCGGGCTGACTAAGACCGACTCGCATAATAAAACGGTGGCCAGCGGATTCGAACTGGGACCGGTTTCAAAAATCAAGCATGCCCAAGGTCGTGACACAGACCGTTGAGCCACCGAAGCCATTTGAAAGTATATCTGAGATGGCTCCTAGACCGGGGATTTTGTCCGGACAGGACTAAGAGTTTTGCCCCCGACCCAAATTTTTGTCCGGACAGGGCCTAACTTGGAGGCTCAAACCCAATTGTTTGTCCGGACACGGACCAGCCTTCACGCCTATTATCGGGGTCCTCCCAAGAGGTACTTGATCTCTGGATCTTGGACTTCGATTATGTCAGCTGATGGCTCAGCTGATGATGGCCGATACTTGCTCAGCAGCCCTCCAGGCGCAATTCAGCACACTGCATATATTCTTTTCACATTACAACAGTCACAAATAGTGAGCCAGGTATCTTACCCAGGTAGTTGAGCCTGCCTCAATCGCCACCAAGGCACTGTTTGAAGCTGAACAGTGCTGCTTTTGTGGCCTCACTGCCCACTCTGCTGCTCTCCCAGTCAGTCCTGAACAATAAGCAGTCATAAACCTCCATGATCTGTTGGCAAACCACCGAATTACCTCTATGGGGCAGGCATCAAGGTACTTCAGAGATTGCGCTTTTTGAGGTCAGTTTTGACCTTCTCACGCAGGGCATGCCAGCTGCGAACATTTCCAGCACCTTGTGGTGGAGAAGATGAGCCAGAACCAGTGGTGGTTGGTGCTGCCCAGGGATCTGTGCATCCACCATGTCATCCGGTACTGTATCCCATTCATTAGGATCATCATCATCCTCTTCATTGGAGTTATCAACCAAAATTAATGGTAGACTCTCAGAGTGATCATCACTAGGAGCTGAGAGAACGGATGCAGACCGAGTGCGAGGGATATCCTCCGACGATGGGGAAACTGCGGAGCCCGCGCTGAAGCGCAAGCGCGGTCGCCCTTCCAAGGCCTCGACCGCTGTCGACAGCGGCGAAACGGTATGTCCTTACTTAACATATGTTGACAACCTGCGTTTACTGACACCTGTAGGAGCCCGCCGATGATGTGGAAACTGCGGAGCCCGCGCCGAAGCGCAAGCGCGGTCGCCCTTCCAAGGCCTTAAGTCGCTGTCGACGGCGGCGAAAAGGTATGTCTTTGACATACACGCTCTGACACGCTCTTGCTAACGGAAACAATGGAGGAGCCGGCCGATGATGGAGAAACTGCAGAGCCCCGCACCGAAGCGGAAGCGGCGTCGCCCTTCCAAGGCCACGACCGCTGTCGACGGCGGCGAAAAGGTATGTCCTTGACATATGTTGACAGCCTGCGTTTCCTGACACCTGCAGGAGCTCGCCGACGATGGGGAAACTGCGGAGCCCGCGCTGAAGCGCAAGCGTGGTCGCCCTTGTAAGGCCTCGACCGCTGTCGACAGCGGCGAAACGGTATGTCCTTACTTAACATATGTTGACAACCTGCGTTTACTGACACCTGTAGGAGCCCGCCGATGATGTGGAAACTGCGGAGCCCGCGCCGAAGCGCAAGCGCGGTCGCCCCTTCCAAGGCCTTAGTCGCTGTCGACGGCGGCGAAAAGGTATGTCTTTGACATACACGCTCTGACACGCTCTTGCTAACAGAAACAATGGAGGAGCCGGCCGATGATGGAGAAACTGCAGAGCCCGCACCGAAGCGGAAGCGCGGTCGCCCTTCCAAGGCCACGACCGCTGTCGACGGCGGCGAAAAGGTATGTCCTTGACATATGTTGACAGCCTGCGTTTACTGACACCTGCAGGAGCCCGCCGACGATGGGGAAACTGCGGAGCCCACGCCGAAGCGCAAGCGCGGTCGCCCTTCCAAGGACTCGATCGCTGTCGACGTCGGAACAAAGGTATGTACTTGACTTATGTTAACAACCTGCGTTTCCTGACACCTGTAGGAGCTCGCCGACGACAAACTAGAGAGCCGGCGTTGAAGCGCAAGCGTGGACGTACTTCTAAGGTTTCGACTGCTGACGCCGCCCGACTGTAGACGTACATCAGGAAAATCTGAAGTTGCAATATAGACCCAGATAGACCAAAATAGTCGTCATAGACATGGAAGCAAACAGTTGTCTATGGTAGACAGGGTGGAGGGGTGGTTTCAAGCATATAGACCACCATAGACACCACCCAGTCTACCATAGTTGCGCTTGGGAATCTTGCAACCCATCTTCGAAAGGAACACCAGTGTGTCCCACCACCATCCGATGTACGACCTGGCGAAGTATGCAATATTTCGGCCCCTCTGCTAAAATCATGGAGGAGTTTCTCATCAAAGGCAAGCTTAATCCTGTGACTAATTCGACGCAGAACAACTTCCTAAAAATATTCGCGGCTTGGATTATCGAGGATGATCTCATGTTTACTACCGGCGAAACGGAGGGGATCAACCGTTTGTTCAAATTTCTTCAGACGTGCTACCAGTTACCCAGCAACACCACTGGGCGCAATACTCTAGCACAGATGTACATCGATATGTACCAGCTCCTCAAGTCCGAGCTCATGGTAAGCTCTCTCATTTTCTTATTTTCTCCCGAGGTCTAACTCGAGTCAAGGATGTGAAGTCCAAGATTGCCTGTCCGAAGATACGTGGACGACGTGCGCAATGACGTTCACCTTTGCCGGTACAATCAGCAGCTGGATCACGTCCGATTGGGAGCTTGTTGAACATGTCCTTGACTTCCACCCTATCGAGGACAAGGAGCACGAGGGGAATACACCGCCATCGGTCTCACTAAGACGTTGGCCGAACTGGAGGTGCTTGAAAAGATAAGTGCAATATGAATTCGCGGTTATTATTAGCCTGACAAGTTTTTGTTTACATCATAGCTGCAACTCTCGATAATGCCACGCCGAACGACGTCCTCATCTGGGCACTCTCCCGACTTTTAGGGGAGAAATTTGACATTCAATTTGTACCCGAGAACTCACAGATCAGGTGCCTCGCCCATGCTGTGAACCTCGTTTTGCAGAAGATTCTTGCGGCTCTTGACGATGCGGATGATCCTGCTGTCGTGGACAACTACCTGCCTAACAAGGATCTCCCTCACTTACGATTTCCCGCGTGCCGATATTCACGAGCTTTTATCCTCGGACCTGCTCCACCAGGTTATCAAGGGAACCTTCAAGGATCACCTTGTCTCATGGGTGGCCGACTATCTCAACATTGTCCACACCCCGCAGAGGCAAATTCTATTTTGGACGAGATTGACCGGAGTACGATTTGCATGTTCATATGCCCGGTATTCGAGTTAATATTGCCCGACTCCAGGATCGCTGCAACCCCTCAGTTTCCGTGCCTGCGACGGTTCAAACATGGCCGACGATTCAAACAGTGGACCGGCGATGACTCGAAAGCGTTAATGAAGGTTGGTCTTTATTGTTTCCTTGCCATAACACCAACTTCGACTCATAAACTGATTAGATATATCTCCCCGCGGTCAAAGAATTCATACCGTCCGAAATGGTCAAGTCCTTGAGTTCCTTTCTGGACTTTTGTTATCTCGTTCGGCGGCCAGACTTCACGGAATCCAGCCTGGACTCAGTCGACGCTGCGATCCGGCGGTTCCATGAGCACCGCGAGATCTTTCGTGTTACTGGTGTCCGCGATGGATTCTCTCTACCCCGTCAGCACTCCTTGGTTCACTACCGCCCTTGTTGTGATAAGCGAGGGGAGGGCGAGATTAGCGGGTGAGTTAGGGTAAGATTGCAATAGCACTGTTGGTTGGAAAGCTGCTTTAGAGCAATCAGATGCTCTAGCAGGATTGTCCAGTGAGCTTATATACTACAGGAATTGTATCTAGAATAATCTACGTGTATCTACTTGAATTGTTCATTAGTAATGATCTTATCAATCAATGCCCGAAGGCCGAGCTGCCTATTAATAATTACAACAGCCCTAACATCGAGCTCTTCGGCGCGCCCGGAGGCCTTTGTTCGTCCATCACCGAGTCGAGGCATATCACTGCAGTCAAAAAACCGTGGCGGCGTTCCAGCCGATACAATGCGCTCGGTCAAATGTTGCTCACATTGGTTGATCAATTTCAACTTGTTGCAGATTTGCATCCAATTCCACTGCTGTCAGTTTTATATCATCGCAAAGGTCAGTCATAGGAGCTAGTGGATTCCACTTTGGCATAATACAGTCTATCAATATCTGTGCAGTGTCAATGCATTTGCCTGGGTGTTCGCAACCAAGTTCATTTCGATCCCTATTACAAGGTGGACATCCACAATTTTTCCGTCCAATGCCACTAGGGCTTATAGTGTGTGGCCACCTAGGCACCGTAGTTTTTCTGTTCGCAATTAGCAATGCATCCCGAAGTGTGCGAACTCCGTGAATATTTCGGAGGCAGGTTGCAGCACCACGAAGGCAGGCATTTCTGTAAGTTGGATCCCGTACAGCAGGGTGTTTCCATATTGGCATGTCGAGTTGCAATTCACGGTCAATCGAGAGTGCTGTAAATTTCAGGTTGAATTCCTGAGCTGTAGAGATCATGCGCTTGAGGTCGTCAGGAAATTTGTTTGATCTAGGTATCGGGAAATGTATATCATTCACAAAAATGTTCATGATTTGACCGGGCCTAATGTTTAGGTAGCTAGTCTCCAAGTATTTTCGGAGTATGTAGTCGACAAAATAGCACCACAGTGCTCGATGCTCTCCTTGCACAAGGTAGCATTGAAGATTCCAAAGATCAATGGCTTTGTTACGAGAGGCGATGTCCAAAATTGCTTTGCCTCCTCGATTGACTGGTAGGATCATTGCTTCCAGTGAAACTCTGGCTGTTTTTCGTTCCCATAGGAAGGAGCGTATCAATTTTTCAAGTGTGTCCTCAATGTCTTTCGGCATTCCTTGGACTCTGGTGAGATATTGTGTTCGACCTCCAATCACCATACTGATGATGTGTCGCTTCCCTTCTAGAGAAGGGTTTGTTGCTTGCCAACGCATGAGGTCTGCATTAATTTTTTCGAGGACTAAAGGCCATGGTGTGGTATAAGGGATGTCATTTCCGATCCAAGCACCTAACATCCGGCAGCTTTCGCCATCAGGTACAATTCTAACAGTTCGGTCAATGTCGCCGATCAGGGACTGATTGTTAATTCGTCTTTCTGTGATGACTTTCTGGCGATAGGAGGCCCTCCCAAAGGGGAGAAGCACAGTTTTATGTTCGTTGAATTTTGCGGTAGAGGCACCACACCAGAGGCGTAGAATACCCCACAGAGTCTTCATGGAGTCAGTGGATTTCAAGTAGATTGTTGTGTCATCAGCAAAAAGTGAGACCACGAGATTTTTATTTGTTCCAGGAATGATGACTCCCTCAATATCAGATTTCCGCAGTAGACATGCAAGAGGCTCAATAGCCAGATTGAATAATAAACAGGAGAGGGGGTCACCTTGTCTCACTCCCCTGGTCACAACATATGGTTTGCTAACTTCACCGTTGATCATAACTACGGTTTTGGCATCAGTATATAAGCTTTTGATTGTCTTTGAAAATTTGGGAGGGAATCTCATATGGTCTAGAACACGGAGAAGGTAGTTATGGTTAATTCGATCATATGCCTTCTCTTGATCGAGGGCAATAAGTACCCCATCTTCTTCTGCGACTTCAGCATAGTTAAGCAGGAATTTCGCTAATTTGACTTGGTCCTCAATTTTCCGCCCTCTCATGAAGCCAGCTTGGTCAGGTCTTATCAGAGATGGGGCAACATCCATTAAACGCATAGAATAGGCCTTTGTAATAAGCTTGTAGTCTGTGTTTAAGAGCGTAATTGGCCTGTAGTTGCTAATAAGGCCTGTGTCTCCTTTTTTGAACACCGGGTATAACCAGCCCATGTTGAAGTTGCATCCAACTGATAATCCATAGTCTTCGATATCACGGGATAAGTCTGCCAGGAAGCCCAAGATATTGAAAGCCCCTCCCGGTTTGTCTTTAGACTTTTTGTATTCAATGTCCAGGGCTTTGAAAAATTCGTAACGGATGCCATTGACTCCTGGAGCTTTGCCGTTGCTAGACAGTTTAAGAGCATTTCGTAAATCATCTTCAGTCAGATACTGGTTCGGGCTCCTCATCGCTCTCCTCCGCTGCAAGCAACTCCATCATCAAAACCTCCCTCGTGAATTGTGCTGGCGGTGGCTTTCCTACGGCGCGACGGACCACGCCACCGAATAGGAGGTCGAGAGAACGAGGGAAAATTTTGGTAGGACGACGAGTCCCCGGAGTGGGAAGCTCTTCATCGTCTGTATCCTTCCAGGCCCCGTCCGACATTGAATGAGCGTCAAGAAGGAACCAGAAACGGCGTCAAAGCGGAGTTTGAAGTGCTCGGCAAATCGGCTTCGCCTATGCACAGCCAGGTTTACAGCATGGCGGGAATGATGGAGGCGGTAGAGCGGTTGACCTGCATAGTGTACGCGTGGACTCGCGCAATCTGCGCAATCTGCGCAATTTGCGCAATTTGCACATGCTGACTAATATTATCGCCCCTTTGGGCATCCTTCGGGTTTCCCCGATGAT
>JARGXW010000363.1:0-139288 GCA_029204085.1 Mycena sp. CBHHK59/15
GAGTTCCGAAGGGTCAGAAGGTCGTTCTCGCAAGCACTACAAACAAGAGTGTGCGACTACCCGGCTTGCGACCAAGGAGAGACAAGTCCAGAGATAATAACGGGAGGACGAGTGAGGATGCAGGAGGGCCGGAGGAGGCACGGAATATCCGATAGGTCGGAGTCCGACTCAGGTTGCGTTGGGAAGGGAGAACGCAATAACGTATACAATTATCAAACTGAAGAACAGAGGCTAAACTACTTAGCTTAAATACTAGTAAGCTAATTGTTTAGTGAAGTACAATAAGGTGTGAAAGATTAGTAAGTATTAGTCCGTGGACAATAAGTCGTCAAGACAATCCTGTGAAGGATTGTAAGTATAAGTCCGTGGACAATAAGTCGTCAAGACATCTTGTGAACGATGAGTAAGTATTTCTCCGTGGACAATAAGTGGATGTCCGGATAAACTCCGAGAGTGAAGTAAGGGATTATGAGTAAAGGATTCCGCTTGGTAATTCCTCATCGCGTAATGTCCCTTGCGATGGATAGAAGTCCCCCTCGGAAATTCCGAAGGAAGTCCGATCGGAGTTCCGAGGTACTCCGAGATGCAATGGATATAACAGTATCCCCCTCTCAAGGCCGATTGCCCTCAAAGAGGCTTGGAACTTTTCCAGGACGTCACGAGATGTCACGTGCTCGACCCAGAATATGTATATAGGAAACTCCGAGCAGTGAAAACTTTCAATTTTCACCCTTCGGAACGCCATATCCGATGTCCGAAGCAAGCGGCAGCAACTCCGTCATCCGTGAGTCTTTCGGCATATCCGAGATTCTCCGAGCTGACCACTCCTAGGCTGCAAAAAATGCACCAAGCACAACCTCCCGTGCAATAGGCCACAAGGGCCTCGCGGAGTCTCCTGCGTCCAGTGTGCGACGCAAAAGGTCCGATGTGACCTTGGAGAGCGAATCCGGGCGGCCGCGGAAGTCCCGAGGGTGTCCGAACCATCGGACAACAACAAGGTCGACGAAATCGACCGAGAACGTCGAGCAGCTCTATGAGCTGTTTCATGAATTCACTGAAACCGCCAACGAGGACGTTGACAAGGCTCGGGATTTCCGAAAGGTGGTGGTGGCTGAGAATAAGGAGTTGAAAAGGCGGGTAAAAAAGTTGGAAAAGCAAAACGAGTTGCTTATGGGTTGGATTTCCGCCTTCGACCCAAGTATGGAGTTTGAAGTGTCGGAGGGAGAGGATCGGAGTAGCTGAAGAAAAACTTCGGAGAAGTTGAAGTGGCCAAAAAATGTAATATACAATAGTTTGCAATTTTTTTTTTTTTTTTTGAATGTTTTTGTGGCGAGTTGAAAAATTCGGAATTGCCGAAGGAAGTCCGAATTAATAATCAGACCTGGCTTTCCGGGGATAGCGTTTATGAAAGCTTTCGACAAGTTCATCGGCATGAACGTCGTCAGCTCCCATCCAAGAGAACTGTTCATCGGTTTCTTCGTAACCAAGCCATTCGACCAAGTATCGGAGTTTCACTCGGTATCTCCGATCGAGCTTTGAGTCAACAATTTCTTTGATCTCGAAGTGCTCATCTCCGTTCACCACTTCAACTGCACCTGGAGGTTCCTCGATGCGGCTGGGAAAAGGGTTCGGAGTGTGCGGTTCAAGTTGAGAAACGTGAAAGACCGGATGAATGCCTCGGAGTTGCTTCGGAAGCCGAAGTGTATAAGAATTGGAACTAGGATGGGCGATAATTTCGTAGGGACCTAGAGTCTGTTCGGAAAACTTCGGAGTTGGTCGGGTTGTCCGAATGTGCTTTGCGGAAACAAAGACTTGATCACCGATTTGAATTCTGGTGAAGGGTTTCGACGAGTATCAGCAGTGGCCTTGTATCTCTTCTGAGCATCCGTAATTTGCTCTCGGAGAAACTCGTGAAGTCCGTGAAGGTCGACAGCGAAATCCTTAGCGTAAGTGTTGGCCACATCACGTTCCGGATGAATAGTTAAGGAAGGATGGTATCCCTTGTTCGCGAAAAATGGTGTAACTCCAGTAGAAGCATTCGGAGCATTGTTGTAAGCGAACTCGGCCAGAGGAAGAAGACGATCCCAGTCGTCTTGTTGATAGGAAGTGTACATGCGAATATATTGCTCCAAAGTCTGGTTGGCACGTTCGGTTTGTCCGTCGGCCTCCGGGTGATACCCCGAAGTGAAATGCAATTCCATACTCAAGAGTTGACCCAAGGACCGAAGAACGCAGAAACGAATTCGGATCCCCGATCCGAAGTGACGTGCGAAGGGACTCCATGCTTAGAAAAGACATGAATAAGGAAAAGCCGAGCGAGGTCCGAAGAGGTTATTTTTGTGTCGCAAGGAATAAAATTCCTTGTTTTGAAGCACGATCTATGATGACTAGAATGCTGTTGTAACCGTTGGAATTCGGAAGTTCCTCGATGAAGTCCATGGAGATAGAATGCCAAGGGCGAAGTGGAACAGGTAAGGGCTGGAGTAACCCATAAGGTTTGTGTCGAGGCCGCTTGTTGCGCTTGCACAAGACACAAGATGGCAATACGTTCGGACAAAGGTTCGGACCTCCGGCCAAGTATATTCGCGTCGAACGAGCTGAAGAGTGCGGTTCTGACCGAAATGACCAGCTAGGATGTGATCATGACAGTGTTGAAGAACCCGAACTCGGAGTTCCTCGGAATTTCCGATAAGGAGAGGAACATAGATGCGCTCGTCATGGCGAAGTAGGCCAGTGTCGTCAATAGTCCAACGAGGGGAGTTGCCAGAAGTTGCCGCGGTAATTCCGAGTAAGGCGAAGGATCATCTCGGAGGTGGCTTCGGATATCCGAATGAAGCTTGTCTACATCCATGACAACCGTAGCTTGAAGACAAATATCCTCGAGATAAGTGGCCCGAAGCGACGCCGAAAGCTGATCTTGAGTGAAAACAGGACGAAAATTATGAGGGTTGACTTGGCCATAGCCCTTATCCCCCTCTTTAGGGTAGACGTCCCATCGTCTAGTTAAGGCATCGGGTTTTCCGCCGAGCCTGCCCGGGCAGAAACGAATAACCATATTGAAACGGCAAAGGAACTCGGACCACCGAACTTGTCGACGAGTAAGCACTTTAGTAGTGGCAAAGTACTCCAAGTTCTTGTGATCAGTAACGACGTCCACCGGAGTTGCCGAGCCTTCAAGGTAATGCCGCCAATGTTTAAAGGCGTCAAAAATCGCAAGTAGCTCTTTATCGTGGATGTCGTAGTTGACTTCGGAAGGTCCGAGTGTGCGGCTTCGGAATGCCACAGGATGAATGTCGCCGTCGTCGCCAATAATTGAAAGAATAGCGGCGATAGCATAGTCAGAGGCGTCCGCTTCCACTGTAATTTGACGATCGGGAACCCAATGGTGAAGTATCGGAGCTTCCGAGAAAGCAGTCTTCAGACCGTCAAAGGCTGATTGACAGTTTTCGGACCAGTTCCATTTCACGCTAGATCGGGTAAGCCGAGTGAGTGGGATAGTAATATCCGAATAGTTCCAGATAAAACGCCGATAGAAGTTGCAAAAGCCTAGGAAGGATTGAACATCCTTCACTTTTCGAGGAGTAGGCCATTGAGCAACTGCAGCGATTTTCTCAGGGGCCATTCGGAAGCCGTCGGGGGAGAGAATATATCCAAGGTATTCACAAGTGGTGACGCTGAATTCGCATTTCGGAAGTTTGCAAAAAAGTCCGGATGCTCGGAGTCTCCGAAGTACTTCTCGGACATGCTCGGTATGTTTCGACTCGTCTTCGGAGTATACGAGGATGTCATCCAAGTAGACTACGACGCAGACGTCAAGGAGGTCCGAGAAGATGGTATTGAGAAAGCGTTGAAATGCCGCAGGGGCATTAGTGAGGCCTTCCGGAACCACTCTCCAGTCATAAGACCCATAGCGAGTACGAAAAGCAGTTTTGGGCTCGTCGCCTTCTTTAATTCGGAGAAGGTGATAAGCATGTCAGAGATCGAGTTTTGTATAGATGCGAGCCTTGCTCGGAGCATCTAGCAAGTCCGAAATTAATGGAAGCGGATATCGGTCTTTCTTAGTGATTCGGTTAAGACCTCGGTAGTCGACGCAGAGCCGAAGAGAGCCATCTTTTTTCTTCGCGAAAAGTATCGGAGCTCCGTGAGTTGATTTCGAGGGATAGATGAAGTTGGCCTTTAAATTCTTATCGATGAATTCTCGGAGTGCCGATAGTTCAGCTTGCGATAGAGAATATATATGACCAATAGGTGGTATTTCACCCTCCTCGGTGTCAATTCGGAGGTCGTATTCGCGATGTGGAGGTAGATTGTAGGCTTCGGACTCCGAGAAAACGTCGGCGAAGTCTTGATACTCGGTCGGAATATCCGAAAGGTCTCCGTCCAAGGAAGTTGAATGACCAGATATGTCGCTTCTAGGACATGTGCGAAGTGTATATTGAGTGGTTCCTTTCTGCCCGATAATAGCAGAGTAGGCAGCAGCCGAAACTAGGGATATGTGGGGAGGAGAACCGAATGGCTTCGGAGAAGCCGAAGGAGGCGGAGTACCGGATGGCTTCGGAGAAGCCGAAGGGAAGGAATATCCATAGAAGGATCAGAACTGAGAGACGACGTCGGAGATTCCGAGATGGGCTTCGGAGTCGGAGTTTCCGAAGGTCCTTCCGAAGAGGAATTAACCGGAACAGAATTAGACTGTATAGTCTGAGGAGTCGACATTGATACCCCGGTGGTGTCGGAGGAACGGAAAGATATTAGGCCTGCCGACCAGTCAATCAACGGATTGAAGCGGTGGAGCCAGTTGAATCCAAGAACCAGGTCACTAGGGGCATCCAGATGGGTGACGTAGAATTCCAATATTTGGACATCTCCAGTAGGGAATAGAATTGGAAGGCGGATTTGCCGATTTATTATGGAGGAGGTGCCGTCGAGGTATCGGAGCCTTATCGGAGGTATCGAGTAAGGAACAAAACCATTCATTTCACAAATATTAGGAGATATGAAACAATGTGAAGATCCGGAATCGACAAGAGTCCGAAGGCGGATAATGAACCTCGCAGCGAGGGATGAAGGAATCGTAAATTTTGTAGATGCATAAGCTTCGGAGTTTCCGAAGGAATCTCCGAGCGAGTCCGAAGGTGCAGCATAAAGGTCGAGGTATAAGGCATTAGATGAAAGAGAGGACGCGTTGAGGAAGACCTCAGGAAGCACACTAGAGTCAACACAGCTCTGATCGTGCGCGGAGGTTTCAGAGCTGCTGACTATTTTTTTGACTCCGTGGTAGCAGTGTCGGAGTTCTTCGGAGTTTCCGCTTTAGAGGCCCTGCCTGCGGCGTTGGGTCTCTTTTTGTTACACTCCGCAGCGGAATGACCGCTGCCTCCGCAATACATGCAGAGGTTGAACTTCTTGCGACGCTCCCTCTCAGTATCCTTGAGCTGTCCACTCTTATCCAGTTTGTCGGCATAAGGCTTCGGAGTTCTCGGAGTTCCCGAAGACTGCGAAGCGGTAGGAGTGGAAGATTGCTGAGGTTTAAATGCTTTCTTCGTATTACCACCCTTCTGGTTGGAAGAGGCGGAAGCCGAAGAAGACTCGGGATTTCCGTGAGTACCGGTCTGCTCGCGTTTCTTCTCAGATTCTCGCTTCCAATAGCGAGTATCAACCCGTTGAGCCGCAGCCCGGAGTCCGATAAGAGTATTCGGATACTCCATATTGACAAGGGGATCCTTAATCCTCCTTGGCAATCCTTCGTAGTATTGGAAACGAAGGGCGGTCATTCCCCAACCAGTATAAGCTGAAAGCTTATTGAATTCGACGGTGTAAGTGGTGATACGGTCCGTGGATTTCATTCGGAGATTCCGAAGCTGGTCCTCGGCATCTCCGACAGGATCGTGCGGCCCAAAATTGTCCTGCAGCTCTTGAAGGAACTGAGGAAAATTGCTGTCCCAGGCTGGAACAGTGTTTGGGTCGGGATCGAAGAGCTGGGGTTCAAACCAATCTAGGGCGGTGCCTCGGAGGTACGACATAAGATAAATGATTTTGTCGTCGTCCGTGGTGAAATCCTGGTCACGTTCAGCAAAGTGCAGATAGCACTGAGCGAGGAATGGTCGGAGTTTCTGAGGATCAGAACCATCGAAGGTATCGGGGTTCCGAAGGTTAGAGCGAGAGCTCTTAGATCCAGACTGAGGACCTTTCAAACTCCGAAGTACCTCCGTGAGATCTCCGATATTGGCCAGAATTTGTCGACCAAATCTTGTCTCCTCATCAATAACTTCCTCTTCTTCGATAGGTGGTTCCAGTTCATCGGTTTCTTCAGCTATCGGATCTTCCGAAGGAGGAAGCGGAGTTGTAAATGGATTAGGAGCACGACGCGGAGCCTCCGATGGTACTCCTCCAACTGGGTAAGAAGCTGGACGTGGATTCATGGTGGGGTAAGGAATGGGCTGGAAAGTCAGAGGGATTTCTGACGATCGAGCGGCAATGGGAGTAATAGGAATATTGGATAGAAGTCGGGATTGCCGGCGGTCACGATCAACACGCCGTTGGAGAAGATTATTGCCAGCAAGAGATTGGGATGCGCCAGGCGTGCCTGGCACGATGGATGCGGGATTGTAGGGGTTAAACTGATCAGCCATGCAAGCCCAGATAGTTGAGTTTGATAATACTGTTAAGTGCTGAGCCGAGGGGATCAGAATTGCCGAGAAAGTCCGAAGGAAATATGTCGGAGTTAGTCACGGAGTTCCGAAGGGTCAGAAGGTCGTTCTCGCAAGCACTACAAACAAGAGTGTGCGACTACCCGGCTTGCGACCAAGGAGAGACAAGTCCAGAGATAATAACGGGAGGACGAGTGAGGATGCAGGAGGGCCGGAGGAGGCACGGAATATCCGATAGGTCGGAGTCCGACTCAGGTTGCGTTGGGAAGGGAGAACGCAATAACGTATACAATTATCAAACTGAAGAACAGAGGCTAAACTACTTAGCTTAAATACTAGTAAGCTAATTGTTTAGTGAAGTACAATAAGGTGTGAAAGATTAGTAAGTATTAGTCCGTGGACAATAAGTCGTCAAGACAATCCTGTGAAGGATTCGTAAGTATAAGTTCGTGGACAATAAGTCGTCAAGACATCTTGTGAACGATGAGTAAGTATTTCTCCGTGGACAATAAGTGGATGTCCGGATAAACTCCGAGAGTGTAGTAAGGGGTTATGAGTAAAGGAATCCGCTTGGTAATTCCTCATCGCGTAATGTCCCTTGCGATGGATAGAAGTCCCCCTCGGAAATTCCGAAGGAAGTCCGATCGGAGTTCCGAGGTACTCCGAGATGCATGGATATAACAAGAGTGTGACACGTGCGACGGCGGCATCAGAGCGGCGCGGGGACGCGGGAAGGTCCGAGTGATGGGTCCAGGCCCAATTGATGGGCCGTCCCGATCGGGGCGATGGCGTCCGGCGGCAACCGGCAGCGCCCGACGGCGGGTTGCTCTGACACACCGTTGAGTGCAAACTCTCGACCTAGGTAGAAAGGTTAGCCAAAAGATGTACAATCTGTAGTCAAATCAAAAATGGTAGAAAGTTGAACTATCAATTTGGTCTGAAACTGCTACGAAAGTAGCAACAATCAGCGTTTGTTTCTGCGGACAAAGAATTATCCACATTCATCTACCTGTGAAAGGACTCCCGAAAGTTCTTCTTTTCGACAGCCATTTCCAACAAGGAGAAAGAAAAAAACTCAGCTATAGCTGAAAGGGCCACCGAAAGAACATCTTTCAGTCCTACCCTGTCCCTTTGTTCATGGCAGGGACAGGGTAGGGCTGAAAGATGTTCTTTCGGTGCAGATTTCCTAAATTTAGAATTGTCTTTCCTTTGTTCTCATTGAAATTTGCCACTGAAAGATGGTCTTTTGGTAGTCCCTTCACAGGTAGGTGATTGTAAATAATTCTTTGTCTGCAGAAACAAACCCTGATTGTTGCCACTTTCGTAGCAGTTTCAGGTTAAATAAATTGTTTTACTTTCTACTATTTTTTATTTGGCTATGAATTGTACAACTTTTGGCTAACCTTTCTACTTAGGTCGATATTTTTCACTCAACGGTGTGTGAGGACAAGTGGAAGTGGGGAGTTTAGTGGAGGGTATTACCGGGGAGTACGCCCCCACGGCATTTTCAATACCAACCGCATGCACGGTATTGATGCGATCTGTCCATCTAGTCGGTTGCTAAGTATATATGGGCAAGGCAGGTGTAGTCAGTGTGATATCTGTCTGCTTCCTTCGAACTGGATATATGTCAGAGTGGGAGAATGTTCATGGCCCAATGGTCTAGACGTATGATACACGCTTCGGGGTTTCCCGCATTACTGAGTAATGTGCATTGTGTGTGGTCCCGGGTTCAATTCCCGGTTGGGCCCACTTTTTACCCTTCTTTGTAACCTTCTTTCGTCATCTGTATTAATTCTTCTTCAATCTGTGCTCCAGATTTGTATAGCCAGCTACTGTTCCTTCGTGAGCCGTGCAATACAACCATATGTGCATTTTTTCAATCTACAAAAACTGGGTGGTGTTACTTGCCGCACTTTGGACTCGACCACTTTCTTGTGCCTTTCTTGAACTTTCTTTTCTTTTCTTGATCCTCAGGCCACATGCCGGTGACCAATAACAACCTGAAAGGGGCGCCCTCGCGCCGGGCCGGCGCGATGAGAGGGGGGAGTGTTCCCGGGGAACACTCCCCCCTCTCATCTCTGCTCACACACGGTTCAGTTCATTCTTCTTCCTTCCCCCCAGTCACGACTCTAAATACCCATTGTTCAGCCTGCGTTCCGGCCAGGAGAGCCTGGACCCTCTAGACCGTGCCCTTGGTCTTCACTTGAACCCACCGAATCCTCACAGCGAGTAAGTGGCAGCCTTTGCGTGTGTACTTTTTGAATTTAGTATAGCTTTTTTGGACGCTGATGCGGTCGTTCACTTAGTTAGTCTGATGGATGTATCTACCCCCTTCCCGTTCGTGATTTTTTTTGTATATTAGATGCTAGCTACATGATGTTACAACTGTCCGAAGGACACAGTCCATCCACGCATCCCGGCTCTAATGCGTACTTGATAACACCACCTCGCCGCCGGATCTCAATAGTATACTCCCGATCAGGTTCGCCTACGTCAGGCACGTCGTACCACCATCGCAACACCTGTCCGTCGACCGCCCAGCGACCGGTACTAACAGAGACATCGAGATTCACCAGGTCCTTGCCCTTTTCCGCCAGAATGCGTAGGTCGGGACTAGCGACCTCCGTGCTCGTGCTGCTGCTAGTGCTCACCGTCATATCATGCAACTCAGGCACGGTCTCGAGGTTGATCGTCGACGCGTTGGTCGATGGGGGAAACACGCTGGCCTTTCCGCTTCCGCTCCGCGTGTGCGGTGTCAACTCCTCAAGACTCGAAACAGACTCGTGGCTCTCGCGCTGTTGATGAGGCCCGCCGACCAGCAGCTGCTCGTCCGCATAGTGCACGAGGGGCACAAAGATCTCGGTCGCCGGCGACTCCTCGTCAACGCCGCCCTGCTTGAGCCGGTCCTGCGCACGCCCCAGCACTACGAGCTTGAAATGTGCTTTGGGGAGGTCAAACGTGATATCGAGCGGTTTGCCGACAACTTTGGTGGGCCACGGGCGGCAGAAAGCGCGTACAGCCCGCGCACCGTCTGTTAAAAAGTCGTATGCGTTGGCCCGCCAACCCGCTAGTTCCACACCACTCTTGGACGGGAGAGAGAGCGACGAATTCACTGCGACTGTCGTCGCCACGCCGCTCGACCGTTTCTTGAGCAGGCCCGCCTCGCTGCCATACGCACCCGTCGTCGCAGCGCTGTCGCCAACATCCTCCATGTGGTATATCCGGTGCCGCGGGCTCCTTAAATCATCGGCCGACCATAGACTCAAATCCTCCATGTTCCAGCCATCGCCCCACTCGTGCGACGAGTCCGGACAATACGTCCAGACCGTCCAGTTGACCGCGTTCGGCCCGTCCGCGCCGTTCAAACTGGCGTCGAGGGCCTTTTCCTGCTGGCTGTAGTCGCCGACGCCCTTGCCGCCCCTGTCACCGTAATACGCGCGCTTTCCGTCCATATCGAATGGGGTGCCGATCTCGCCGATGATGGTCGGGTAGTCGCCGAGCGTGAGCGCGTCGCTCTTGAGCATGCCGAGCTGCTCCTGCAGCGACTTGCGGATGGCCGTCGCGCCGATCTTGACCGCCTGCAGCGTCGAGCTGTATTTTCCGCGCAGCAGACCGAGCGCATCCGCGTTGAACCAGTTCCAATGGCGCGTGACGAGCGTGAGGCCGTCATAATAGTGACCCGAGTACGCCGCGCGGCCGCGCAGGATGTTCGCGTCTAGTGTCGGAGGGCGCGCGAATACGGGCGGCTGCACGAAGAGGATCGCCTCCGGGTGGGCGGCACGGATGCGGCGCACGAATGCGAGAAAGTGCGGCTTCCAGTAGTCTTCGATGAACTCGACGGGCGCGTCCGTGTCGGCGCCAGGGGTGCCGCTCGAGGAGAGGTAGCGGAAGTATTGGGGGAGCATGACGAAGCCCGTCTCAATATCCCAAACGCCGTGCTGCGCCCAGATACACGTTCCAAGCTTCCAGCGCTTGTCACGTTTCCAGCCCCACTTGGGGTGCACGCCGCCGGGCTCGGTATCAGGGTCCACCCATATTCTGCGGCCCTTGGGGTCGATGGTGACGGTGCCGTCGCGTGCGGGGCCGAACGTGCCAAACGTCCAGTTCTCGACGGTCTGCGGCTGGCCCATGCCGAGGCGAAAACTCTGCGCCGGTGTGGGGTAGGTACCCTTTTTTAGGGTCGAGCCCTGCGCGGGCGGGTTCTGCATGAGGTCCTCCCAGCCACAGAGGCCCTCGAAGGGCTCATTCATGCTGTCCCAGCCGATGACACAGTCCTCGAGCAGGTCGCCCGCGGCGCGTATGCGGTCGGCCATCAGGCCCATTGCCTCAATGTAGTGGGACTGCAGGTAGTCCTGAATGTTGTGGCCGTCGATGACGCACATGGGGGCAAAGTCGCGGCCGGCAAAAAAGAGGGTGAAGACGGTCTGGGAGAGGAGGCGGCCGTAGTTTGTGGACCAGATCATAGCGGGGAGGGAGGCGGGGTCGGGGGTATGCGCAAGGGGGTACTCGCAGTGTATGATGGCAGACTGGGTGGCGGTGAGGTTGTGTGGATTTATTCCGCAGGCAGCAAGGGTCCAGAAAGGGGCACCAGAGCCGCCGGAGAAGCGAGACCACTTTGAATTTTTTAGACGACTCAGGGACGAGAATACGAGAATACGCACGATGTCCTGGTGTGGGTCCATGTATACTTTGAAGCCATATTCTTTACACTTGCGCAAGACGCTAACAATGTAGTCCATGAAGTCATAATCATATTTGCCACTAGGAGGGGGTTAGGCGACGCGAATAGACGGTAAGGAGAGTGCGCACGGGGCCTCGTGCTCGAGGGCCTCCCATGTGACGGGGAATCTGAGCATGTTGAAGCCCCCTCAAACGAGCGAGGTGGACGTCCGCGGAGCCGTCGTCGATGTTAAGGGGACGTCCAATGAAGGATTCACCGCCATTTTCTGCAGACTGCCAGAAGTCGTCGAGGACGTAGGAGGGTCTGTCGACGGGTGCCTTGGAGGACCCCGAAAGGTTGACGCCACGGAGGAGGAGGGTGCGGCCAGCGTTATCGACAAAGTTGCAGTCTGTGGTGTGTATGAAGGAGGAAGAGGTGGGGTTGCCCGTTGCTGGCGAGGTGGTAGGGACCGCAGGCATCGTGGAAGGCGGTGAGGTTATTTATTAATAATAATAATAAATGTGGAGTTGCAGTCGTACCATAGCCTGAATTGATCGGGAACCGGTCCGGGGGCGCGTTGTTGTCCACAGTCGTCCAGAAGATACAATGACGTAGGCCTGCAATAAGAGTCACCGTCCGTGCAGTAACCATGGCGATCATGTGATCTGCAAGCTGGTGCCCGTGAAAGTTCGCGCGAACGTTCAAAATCTGTGCAATATCCTAAACATGGGCCATGGCCATGGTCACCATGTTTAGACCTTTTTTGGAACGGAACGACCAGCCTGGGTCCATCAACGTTCAAAAGTGAAAAATTGCAAACATGGTCACCATTTTCAGCCTTTAGGATCTGTGAATTGATGCTAATATACAGCGTAGAATTGCTGAATAGGGGCCTGTTTATCATCTGCCTCCGTGACAAACAAACTCCTACTGTTGACCTCGTTTTATGGCGTCTGCACTGTCGGGGCTGGGGAACACGTCTGGCTTCTCGGTGGGCACCCACCCCGAGCTGTCCCTGGGCTCGCTCGATGACGATCTCAATGTCAAGACCCCTGCAAAGCTCCGTGTGCCCTCCACCTCCTCGGGCACCTCAACTCAGTCCTCGCTCCCCGTCGCCACCCCGTCGCCCCCCGTCTTCTCCCGCAGATCCACCGTCACCCAAGACAAGCCCGGATACTTTGATACCGACACCGTACGCGACGATAACGACGGTACCGACTATGGCGTCGGCACCCCCATAGCCACGCGTCCAAAACGGACCGCACGCGCCAGCGTCAGCGGATCCAAGGGCGCACTTACCCTTCGCGACCAGGAAAAGGTCCGCGCTCTCCCGCATTGTTCATTCCAACTTTCCAACAACATATCTAGCACATCGACAATCTGAAGAAAGAAAACTTCAACATCAAGCTGCGCGTCCACTTTCTGGAGGAGCGTCTAGCCCAGCTCGCGCCAGACCAGATCGATGCAGCCCTCAAGCAGAACATCAGCCTTAAGATCGAGGTCCAGCAGCGTGGCATGGAGCTTAAGAAGCTCAAGAAGCTCGTCCTCGAGCTCGAGCGCGAACTCGAACGCCTCCAGCGCGCAGGGTCCGGCGGCCACCGCTCGTCTACGCGCGACCGTGAGCGCGAACTCGAGGAGAAGCTCGAGGAGCGCGACCGCGAGCTGCGCGAACTACGCCGCCGCCAGGCGGGCGATTCGGGCGACGAGCTGCTCGCGGAGCGCAACGCCGAGCTCGAGGACGAGATGGACAACATGCGCGGTTTGCTCGAGGACAATATGGAGGAGATGGAGCGGCTCCGCGAGATGGTCGAGCGGCGCGACGAGGACGAGGCAGACGGCGGCCGCATCACGGCCCTTGAAGCCGCCAACGCCGAGCTACTGGCGCGCGTGGAGGAGCAGGCCGACCTCGTCAACCAGCGGGAGGAGGAGAAGGAGGATCTGGCGGACATGGTCGACGCGCTGCGGTTAGAGAACGAGGAGCTGCAGCAGCAACTGCAGCGTGCCGAGGCCCAGGAGCGATCCGAGAGCCGCGCGATGATTCTGGAGGAGCGGGAGGAACGCGAGGCGGTCGAAGATGATCTGAACGCCGCACGGGACAAGCTCGCCGCGGCGATGATCGAGCTGCAGCAGAAGGAGGACGAGCTGGAGATGAAGAACGCCGAGATCGATGATCTGGTCGCAGAGCACGAGCGCGTTGTGGCCGTTGTGGAGGACGAGTGGCGGGGCGAGGTCCAGGAGGCACGGGGTCAAGTCGAGGAGCTGCGCGATGTAAGCAGCCATCTCTATATATATTCCTTTACCCGCCAACTCTGCTCAGGTCCTCGCGGAACGCGAATCAGAGTCCAAGGATCTGCGGCTGAATATATCCGAGCTCGAAGCCAATACCGACGATCTGCACTCCAAGTTCGAAGCCGCCCTTGCCCACCTGGAAGAGGAGGCCGAGGCCAAGGACGCGGAAATCGAGTCTATGAACCAAACTATCGAAAAGCTGGGCGAACAGATATACGTGCTCGAGGACGAGAATGACCGTATGAAAGAGGAGAGCGATCGACTACGCGAGGACGAAGCAGCCGAGCGCGAACGTCTTGAGGCCCTCACTGCCGCACTCAAAGACGTAAGGCTTCCTTTTCTTGCCCCTTTTCTCCCCTGACAACTTGTTCAGAAAATCGCCACTCTCAAATCGGAGCTTGAGGAAATGACGCAGCTCTACGAGACATGCAGCGAAGAGATCCACGCCCATCGCTCGCGGCAAGAAGAGCTCGCGACGCACGTCGAGGACCTCGTCGAGCAGCTGCAGGCCGCGCGCGCCGCGCAGGCGCAGGCGTCCGCCGAGCTCGCGGGCGCACACAAGGAGCACGCGTCCGCGCTGCGGCACGAGAGGCGCACACTCGATGCGAAGGAGTCCGCGCTGCAGAGCGCACTGGCGGACCTCGCGCGCACGCAGGCGCAGTTGAGCACGCGCGAGGCGGACCTACTCGCGGTGCAGGCCGCACTGCAGACGCTCGAGGGCGAGTCGCGCCGCGCGGGCGAGACGCACAGCACGGCCAAGTTCTCACTCGAGCTCGAGGTCGATCGCCTCAAGCGTGACCTCGAGCGCGTCGAGGCGGAGCTCGCGCGCGCGCGCACGGAGCTCGCAGACCGCGAGAGCCGCGGGCGCGGGCGGGATGAGGTGATCGATGCGATGCACGCCGAGATCCTCGAGCTCAAGACCGAGGTCAGCGCGCAAACGCAGGCGCGGTTGAATGTCAGTGAGCGACTGGATGGTGTGCAGGGCAGTTTGAAGGTCGCGGAGGGAGAGATGGCGGGATACAAGAAGCGCGTAGCGGATCTGGAGGCACGGCTCAGTAAGGACCAGCGGGCCCTGTTGGCTGCGGAGAGCCAGTATCGCGACCAGCTGACGGAGCGGAACACGCTGCTGTTGACTATCTACCAATACATGGACAAGATCTTGGGCGTTGACAAGACACCAGTGAGTCGCGAGTCTTTGCTAGCCTAACTGCAGCTCAACCGTATCTTAGAAGAAGGCGGGACAGGCGGAAACGAAGCCCTTCACCAACTTCAGCGTCTTCCACGACAACTTGATCACGCGGCTCAAAGCGCTCAGCCAGATCCAGCTAGACTTTGACCGCCGGACAAAGGAGGTGGAGGCGCGGTTCACGGAAAAGCTGACCGAGATGCGGAAGCAGCTTGATATGCGGTGGAAGCAGATCGACAAGTTCGAGGCGGGCGTCAAGGGATACGCAGATGCCAAGGCCGGGTGGCGGCGGAAGCTTAGCGCGAAGGAGGGCGAGCTGGAGGCGATCAAGGTGGGTGCTTTCTTGTCGTCTTTTCTTCCTGGCTCTCAACAACATGCAGGCAACCAATACGGAACTCGCAGCACAGCTGGCTGGCACACGAAAACCTGGCCAGCCAGATCCCATGGAGGTCCGGTCGCTCACCACCCGCGCGGCGAACGCGGAGCGGCGGCTGAACAACGCGCAGAACCAGCTGCTCGCGACGGAGGAGAAGGTTGCCGCGATAAACCAGAAGAGCGCCGCCGCGGACTCCAAGTGGGAAGCACGCGTTAAGGAGTATGAAGCGCGCCTGAAGGCTGCGGAGGAGCGGGTGAAGCGGGAGCGGCAGGGGAGCAAGGAGCGTGTGGCGGAGCTCGAGAACAACCTCAAGTGCGTTCTTCCTAGATCCTTTTCGTTCTATCCTCTGATTATCTTGTGCCGCAGGAGCCTGCAACGGCAGTTCGAGCTGGCCCAGAAGCGGAATCAGCAGCTGAACGACGTGGTCGAGTCGACGAAGCTGCCTCCTGGCTCACCAGCTTCAGGGACCTCTCCACGATGATTTTATGGCTTTTATGAGTTTCAGTCTAATATTGCTTATCTGTCTCTTTGCTTTCTACGTGTTGTCTTTTGCATTCTCTTTCTTCTTCATCGCAATAATGTTAATGTACATGCCAGTGACACGGATTACAAGCTGATTACCTTGCCATGCAATTGCAGTGCGAATGTTGACGTGTATTTACAATATCACTTGAGCGCGTTTTCGATGGCAGGTATTGCGAGCTGGCTGTGCGCGGCGTCGAGGTTGTCGAAGAAAAGCCTGCTCACACCCGCAGTCAGAACATACGCTGAAGCGGCCCCTGCCGTCAGGGCCAACTTCGTTACTTACACCCGTGCCTCCTCCGCCGCCGCCAGTGCTGCTCCCACAACCGCAACAAAGCCTGTCTTTCCCCCCGTGGCCGACTTGAAGCTCGCGACAGAGTCTCCCAGCTCCGCCCTACCAGACCTCTCGCTCGGAGAGGATGGCGCTACGGATTGGTCAAAAAGCTACTCCGGACTCTCGCAACAGGCATTTTCCCAGGAAATTGCGGATGTGCTGCTTGCGCCGCTGGACCCCATGGATATCGAGATCAAGCCTGGTGCGTCGCGCGTTGTAGGACACGCGAATGCTGATGTGTAGCGGCTCGCAAGACGGCCTGATCTACCTGCCCGAGATCAAGTACCGCCGCGTTCTCAACAAAGCCTTCGGGCCAGGCGCGTGGGGTCTTGCGCCCCGGAGTGAGACGAATGTCGGGCCCAAGATTGTCAGCAGAGAGTATGCCCTTGTATGTCACGGGAGGTACAGAGTACTTCTCTGTATATGTTGCGCGGTGGCTCACGTTTTTCAATGACTCAGACTCGTTGCGATTGCTCGTGGCGAGCAGGAATACTTTGATCCGTCTGGAATCCCCACCGCCACCGAAGCCTGCAAGAGCAATGCGCTCATGCGGTGCTCAAAAGATCTCGGAATTGCGAGCGAGCTCTGGTGAGTTTTTGTCTGCTGTCTGCTCTCCGTTGGTTTGTGATTTCTTGCACTAGGGATCCACGTTTCATCCGTGAATTCAAGGCCAAGTATTGCATCGAGGTCTTCGCTGAACACATTCCCACAAAGAAAAAGTGAGAAGTGCTCATTATGCGCGCTTCTGTTCTGACGTGTTGGTTAGAAAGAAAATGTGGAGACGCAAGGACCAGCCCAAACTCAGTTATCCGTACCAAGAATAGAGCGTGTAATTCACTGTGCATATCGTTAACCCCCCTTCATTAATCTTCATTGCTGAAAACGCGTTCTGTCCTTTTGCGAACCTTTTCAGAGACTTGCCCTTTCCCATCCTTTCCCTCTGCATTGGCAATCACATGCATCCATCCCAATTAAGCGCTGAGACCATACTTAGAACTTGAGTCTGACACGAGTGGACTCGGACATTGTATGCTCTGAGGGCTGCCGTTACTCCCTCTGCTCTTTTCATACACTGGTGCAGAGCGGAGGTTGTTGACTTCTGTGTCTACTCGTAGGCTGGATGCCATTTCTTGACGGAGTCACGGAATTGACATGGATTGCACATAGTTGTCCTGGTCGTGCTACATATTACAATACTCGTCGTATAGCACAAGGAGCAGAGCTTGGTGAAGGACATGGGCGCACGAGTGATCGCCTCCAAAGAACAGGGTGGATTACTACTCCTTGTCAAACGTTCGCCTATTCCACCGCCACCGCAGCAGGCAGTCCGCCCCCTCATGCTGTTCTCCAAAAAGAACATCCTCACAAAAGGCCGCAGGCCTCTCAATGCTGCCACCCGTGTCATCAATGTATCGTCCGCTTCAGCATCTTCAGCCTTTGCAAAATGTTGGGTTCATAGCACGAACAAGACTTCCGCCCTCCTGAGGACAGTCAAGAACCATGGCCGGGGTCTGCGAAGAGTCTACTCGAGCAAGGGCCCTGATTCAAACGGAGACCTCGAGGTCGGCGTTATGGCGAAGGGGCTGCCGCTGTATCGTACGTGTGCCTATGCGAGTCTGCTAGCCCCCCATCATCACACTTGCTTAATTCTCGCGACAGGCAAAATAATCAACGCTTGGACAGAAACACCCATTAAGTGGTACCCCATTCCGATCGCTGTTGGAGCGCTGGTCCTTGTCGCGATCCAGTATCGCAAAAAGACACGGAAAGAGGTCCTGGTTGATGCCGACGGTAACGAGATAATAAAACTCAAGGGCCCATGGCAGGTAAGAAAGTAATCGAATCCTATCCAGCGTTTAAACGCTTCCAGGTTCACGTCCTGGGGGCTCTCCCGCTCCGCAACATGTCTCGGCTATGGGGATACGTCAACTCGCTGCAGCTTCCTGTCTGGTTCCGGCCCTACGGTTTCCGCCTGTACGCCGTAGCATTTGGATGCAACCTCGACGAAATCGAACCCTCCGACCTCAAATCATACCCCAGTCTCGGCGACTTTTTCTACCGCAAACTCAAGGACGGCGCGCGGCCAGTCGCCGACGCTGTCCTCGTCAGCCCTGCCGACGGGAAGATGCTGCACTTTGGTACAATACAGGACCTGCGCGTCGAGCAAGTCAAGGGTATAACGTACTCCCTTGATGCACTGCTTGGTGTAGAGCGACCTGGCACGCCGTCAACGCAGATGCCGGTGTCAGCCAACATGCCCACAGTCGACGACCGAGAATTTGCCAACGTCAACGGCATAGAATACAGCCTCGACCAGCTTATCGGAACCTCGTCCCCGTCCACGACAGGCACGAACACTCCAACATCGGAGTCAGAACCTCCACCTCCAAAGCCTGACGCCCCTCCAAAGAAATTCGGTGCGCGAATCGACGCGTCGGTCGTTGCGCCTGAGCGCGATCTTCAGGAGACACTCAAGCACGATGCCTCGGTCGCGGCCGAGATGGGAGTGCGACCCTCACTGGACCGGATGCGGAGTACGAGTGGGACTAGTGTAAAGCCCGGGAATTCGTTGTTCTTTGCTGTGATCTATCTTGCGCCGGGCGATTACCACCGCTTCCACAGTCCAACCGCGTGGGTTGTGGAGAAGCGGAGACATTTTGTCGGTGCGCAAAGTCCGTCTCTTGCATTCGTCTCTAAAACTAACGTCTCCTAACCGCAGGAGAGCTGTTTTCTGTATCGCCTTACGTGGCGAAACGGTTGGAAAATTTATTTGTTCTAAATGAGCGCGTCGCGCTGCTTGGACGGTGGAAGTACGGCTTCTTCGGGATGGTACCCGTTGGAGCGACCAATGTCGGGAGCATCAAAGTTAACTTTGACCAGGTATTTTAATTCTACTACTCTACTTCGACAGCTCACCCGCCACAGGCTCTGCGAACAAACGTCCGTGGACGACCTCCACCTCCCGGCACGTACTCGGAGGCCGTATACTCTGCTGCATCACCGTTACTGAACGGACAACCGCTTACTGCAGCGCAGGAGATGGGCGGCTTTTGTCTTGGCAGTACGATTGTGCTGGTTTTTGAGGCACCGAACGACTTCGAGTTTGCGGTGCAGGTTGGGCAGAAGGTCAAGGTGGGGGAGAAGCTGGGCGACGTCAAGGCGAAGACGAAGACAGAGTAGTGTGCTAGCAGTACCCTTCAATTGAGCTTCACGACTGCCAGAATTTGCTAATCCAACCCTAACCTTCCCATTGGCTCCCGCCCACGTGACATCCCGCCTTCGTTTTCGACGATGCTCAAGACGTCGAGCTCGTCGTCGAAAACCGCCCTGCGCACCGCCTCGGTGCGGCTACGAACCTTTGCAACCGTCGCTGACCCGCCTGTGCGGCGATATGGCGGTCTCAAGGACCAGGACCGTATATTCACCAACGCATATTGCAGACATGACCACGGTCTCAAGGGCGCAAAGGTAGGCAGCCCTCTGCTGATCTCAGATTATGACTTCTAACATTGAATACCCAGTCCCGGGGCGACTGGCACCGCACAAAAGATATCTTGCTCAAGGGCGACTCATGGATCATCCAGCAGATCAAAGACTCGGGTCTGCGTGGCAGAGGCGGCGCCGGCTTCCCCAGCGGCCTCAAGTGGAGCTTCATGAACAAGCCGAACTGGCAGGCAGACAAGCGGTGCGTGTTGTCGTCGCCCCGGGTCGCAATCCCTGACACCTTTACGGCAGCCCGCGATACCTCGTCGTCAACGCCGATGAGGGTGAACCCGGCACATGCAAGGACCGCGAGATTCTCCGCGGCGACCCGCACAAGCTCGTCGAAGGCTGTCTTGTCGCAGGTCGCGGCATGAACGCGACGGCTGCCTACATCTATATCCGCGGCGAGTTCGTCCAGGAGGCGTCGCATCTCAACCAAGCCATCGCGGAGGCGTACAAGGCCGGGCTCCTCGGACCCAACGCATGCGGTAGTGGCTATGGGTTCGACGTCTATGTGCACCGCGGTGCAGGGGCGTACATCTGTGGTGAGGAAACTGCGTTGATCGAGAGCATCGAAGGGAAGCAGGGCAAGCCGCGTCTCAAGCCCCCCTTCCCCGCCGACGTCGGGCTATTCGGATGTCCTACGACCGTGGCTAACGTCGAGACCGTCGCCGTCGCGCCGACGATATGCAGGCGCGGGGCTTCGTGGTTTGCTGGCTTCGGACGGGAGCGCAACCAGGGAACGAAGCTCTTTTGCATCAGCGGGCACGTTAACAACCCGTGTGTCGTCGAAGAAGAGATGAGCATTCCGCTCAAAGAACTGGTGGAGAAGCACTGCGGCGGTGTTCGTGGAGGGTGGGATAATCTGCTGGGAATCATACCTGGAGGATGCTCAGTGCCCGTCCTGCCGATTAAGAAGTGCGAGGAGGTGCTGTGAGTATCTCCAAGTCCTACTCTATTGCACTTTCTCACACTGTTTTTGTAGGATGGACTACGACTCCCTCAAAGATGCACAGTCGGGTCTCGGAACCGGCGCTGTCATCGTCATGGACAAGAGCACAGATATCATTGCCGCCATCGCACGATTCTCATCGGTATCGCAGCCTGCGACTTTTTCTAGCGGTCTTTGTCTGATTGTCTCGCGTAGTTCTATAAACACGAATCATGCGGTCAATGCACTCCTTGTCGGGAGGGCACAACGTGGATGATGAACATGATGAACCGTATGGTGGAAGGGAGAGGTCACAGACGGGAGATCGACATGCTTTTGGAACTGACGTACGTTAGCCTTCCCGTCAAGCTGTGTATCGTTATCCTGACATGCACATGCCGCTCCCCCGCAGTAAGCAAGTGGAAGGGCGCACAATCTGTGCCCTTGGGGACGCTGCTGCTTGGCCCATCCAGGGATTGATGCGTCACTTCAGGCCAGAGGTAAGTTTTTTACACCTATAAAGCATGTTCGTCATAAATTGTCTTCTGTTTCTAGGTTGAAGCCCGCATAGACGCCTTCCGCGCAAAGAATGGGAATGTTGCGTTTGGTGGAAGACTTGCGAGTGAGGTGGATGACACGCTGGCCGTTCCGGATAACTTGGGAGTTAGACTGCCCGTCGAAGGGCTGGGAGCTGTTTGAAATGAATATCCTTCCAACTTAATAACATACATGGTTCATGGTGGGATGTCAGTGGGGTGTCAGTGGGTCCCAGTTTCAAACAGCTTGAGCTGAAACATCATTCCAAAATTCTGATACATTAACATTCTTGCAAGGTCCTTGTGACTGAGATATCAAGTTAGCACAGGCATTCTTTAGGTTCGGAACAAGCCGCCTTCTCACGTGCTGAATGGAAAAGCATGACTTTCACGTGCTTCGCAGCGCATTCTGAGAAGGGGCTTGCTCCAAACTGCTGAAAAAAGGGGATGTGTTTGGCGCGTCCTCCTGCCGCAACAAGCGCGTCAAACCTTCCGGTCACAACATATATTATGTTCATAATAGCCTAGAAAATGATTTGGCTTCTTCAGATTTTGCTCAAAGTGACAGACATTCCCCATAATCTGGCTGCCATTTGCACTTGTGAAAAAAGCAGTCGGCAGGAAGATCAGTCTACTGCGTCCAAAATTTGTGGTTTATGTGAAATCTGAAGAGACAGAAATGTTCGGGGGTTAATTTTCATGGTTTTAGCTCTTTATTCCAGATATATAAGCGTAGAAACAATTTTTCTATTGCTTCACAGAAATGGTCCACTTTTAGCCATGATTTGTCAGCAGCGCGTCGTGTCTCCACAAACTTTTACCCCATCCCCGATGTTGGATAGACCTGCAAATGCTTGCAGCCGCCTTGGACATAGCCTAGACCACTGGCACCACGACATTATCATTCTCCCCTGTAGCACTGCGCTGACCATGCTCACCTGGCACTCCCAGACAACATCAGGGAAAAAGCACAATGATGAGTAGCAGTCCATAGGTGTGGTACACTGAGTACCTCGGTAGTCTAGTCCCCTAGTATGAGGCCGCTGGTAGCTCTCTGCAGGACCCTGGTAGCTTGTGGTAGCCATCACGTGTAGGCTTCGTAGCTGGTCGTAGCCGCTCATAGTGATGCGGCTACCGTGCTATGAACACTACGAGGAGGTAGGTAGAGTCCTCACAGGCCAGGCATGCAGGAGCAGGGAAAACAGTACTATTGAATAAATAGTACATGCTACAATTATGCATCCTGCCCCTCGGCCTCGGATTCTGGCTCACTGTCCGTGGCCCCAGTTCGGCCGGCGAGCTCATTTCGCAGTACATCCTCTTGCGCTAAATCGATGTTTGTCGAAGCTTCAGCTGTTGCCGTTATCCCGATATTTCTCCTGAGACAATTCAGCGATGGAGAAGCCCGAAATATAGTCAACTCACGAAGCCCGTGTGTACCACTTGCGGCGAATGTTCTCAACAACGGTCACGTTGAGGGCGCTCCACTTTTGAATATCCGCGAGATGGATATGGTAAGATTCGTACACATTCTTCTCAAAGAACTGTGCCTGGACAAATGTCCCGGTGGACCATTCCGCGAACAGAATTCAAGCTAAATAAGCTGTTAGTAATGTTTCCAATAGCAGCGCTTATGAGAGCATACCACGGAGAAATCTAGCGCAAGGTTAGGGAGTGTGATGGGCTCAAAGTGCGACCGATAGATGGCGCCCAATGAACTTTTGTCCTTGAAGAGCGTAGCTTGGCGAACATCTGCTAGATGCTGTTTCCAGCATACCCTGTGCGGGCGTCGAAGTCCTGAAGATCATAAGTGTATGTAGAATTGCGGATCAGAAATACTGGTACCTTGTAGTGGTAAGCCGAACGATCGAGGAGCCTTGCTGAAAGGTCAGCGTTGGCCTTGATCGTTGCCGTCTTGGTGCTGCGAACGAAGCCGTACTTGCTGGCGAAGACGTTCCTGAAGTTTGTGACAAACTTGCTGCGGATATGTGATCCCCGTTTCTAATCTGGGGATGGTATCAATCGCAAGCAATTATATATACATCGCAGGACTCACAAGTTTTGCCATGTGATCTGTAAGGACATAACAATGCCCCGTGATCCGACATGCAGCCTTCCAGCACTCCCGCACCCACTGCATCTGAGTTCCGGGCAGGGGGAAAGCATGAACAGCCACGATACGAGCCGAATACTCTGACATCACCCGCAGAAGAATGGCCTGCGGGATATCTTCGTAATCCGAGGCCTTGGGCTTCAGACCAGCAGTCGCCACAAACCCCTCTCGGAATTTGGATTGGTGGGCCTTGCTTCGCTTCGCAGACGGCGGCGGCGAACGTGTCGTATGACGTGGATTTTGCGTGATGTCACGCCTGCAGCTTGGCGCCACGGCTGTCCGGCGTCTCAGTGCGGCCAGTAGGAGATGAAGAAGTGGGTGGGGGCTCATGATGGTCAGAGCTGGAACGAGGAGCAGAGGGGCCGCAGGGGCTTGGAGACGAGGAACGACCTTGCGAAGGTTCGCGACGCTCTGTCTCCATGGTGACGTTGTGTCACTGGCAGCGCCCGGCTTGGAGGGGGTGTCGAAGGGCCCGCGACATCGTCACGGAAGTCCGCATTGATATCCTGCTCTTCAGCAGTCACCTCGGGCAGCAGCAGATAGCTGCGAACCGACGTCTTGGCAGGTGCTGCCGACTTCTTGCTTTTGCGGAGAGCCGGAGGTGCGCATGGAGCATCGCAGGGTAGCCGCCCCAGCGGAGTAATCTGGCGTGCAATAAGTCTCGGATAGTCAGAAAGGTTCAGTACATACCGCTGATATGAAGGAGATGGCACCCTCGTCTTCGGAGACCTCCTCACTTTCGGGACCATCATCGGCAGCAGGCCCTGAAAAACATACGGATTATTACAGAGAAGAGGCAATGATGAGAACAATACTTGGCGCTTCCTTCTCCTGCCTCGATTGCTTCTTCAATTTGTCTAGCTGTTTTTGGAGTCTCACGACTGCTGCGTCGGTCGTGTCCTCGTTCTCCTTGTCTGATGGCGAACATAGAAATCAATGACTCCCCAACAGCAATACAGACTTGACATACTTTTGGCAGCTTGCTTCTGGGTGGGCTGCCGATTTGTGGGCTCGCGGGTGCGCGTCGGGAGGGTCTGATTCCCAGATAGATCGTCTCGAGACCGGCGCGGTCGACGACTCGGCTTCTGAGCTGCAGCCTCGTCCTCATCGCCAGATGAATCCGGAAGGCGCTGGGGGGCCATGGCGGCGAAGAGAAAAATGGGTGTTTGAAGGTGTTTGAGACGAAAAAGATTTGTTTGGTCTCGTACGCGGTGTCACTGTCGGAGTCGAGCACCCTGAATTTGCAAATAAATGATAAGTGCGTTTCCCGACAACGCTCAGCCATAATGCCCTCGTATCTGTGTGAATACTGCTCTACACGGCTTCCCACACGGCAGGGGCTCAACTCACATGTCGAGCAATCGAGGATTTGCTCTAAACAGCACTATGAGCGGTACATAGCCGCAAGCTCCGAGTCCGAGTCAGACGGCAGTGCCGCGGATGCCCAAAGTGACATCGAGATGGATCCTGTCCAGCAAATGGAAAGCGCGGAGACTGCGGCCGAGAATGAGCAGGTTTCCGAGGATGAAATGGAAGACGATACCTTTGACCCCCCGATGAATCCCGATCCATTGAATGATAGCGGGCCCGCGATCTCACCAACCGGGCCACAGGACCCTCAATCAGCGAAACGTCCCCGAGCAACTGTAGAAGAGGTTGAGGACGAAGATGACCGGTGGACTCAAGAGTTTCCTGCAGAACTTGCAGCCGGCGCTGTTCTTGCAGAATGCCAGACGCAGTTTGAGCGGCTTCGACAAAAGCAGAAGCAGGAGAACAGTGCACCGTGGGCACCGTTCGAGACCGAGGAAGAATGGGAGCTGGCACGATGGTTGATGACGTCTGGATTGAGTCAAGGAAAGACGGACAATTTTTTGAAGCTGAAAGCTGTACGTACCTTACACCCAAATAATCGAAACTGCTCTCATTCCATGCATCATAGGTTCGGGAAGGGATTAATCCATCGTTCCATAATAATCGTTCGTTCCTCCAACGCATTGATGTCCTGCTGGAAGGATCACAGTGGTTTTGCCATACGTTCGAGCTCAAAGGGGACGAGCTCGATGCCGATGGTAATCCGAAGACTGAAATTGTGGAGATGTGGCATCGAGACCCACTTGAATGTGTGAGGGAGCTACTGGGAAACCCGTCGTTTTCCGGCCAGGCTTACGAGCCACGTCGTGTCTTCAAGAACAGTCGAACAGGGAATACAGTGAGATGTGCACGGCCGACTGGTGGTGGTATATTCAGGTACATTCGTCAGGCTACAAATCTATTGAGTACTCACCTGAACCTGGTTCAGGAACGTCTTCCCAAAGGCTCTACGCTGGCACCCATCATCATATCTTCGGATAATACACAGCTAACTCGCTTCAGCGGGGACCAGCAAGCATGGCCTGTATACATCACCATCGGGAACATTGACAAGGAAACCCGGCGCACACCATCTTCACGCGCCACAGTCCTCTTGGGATATATCCCTGTTTGCAAGCTTGAAATGTTCTCGGCGAAGAACATTCGGGTGTTGGTCACCAGCTTTTTCACGACTGTATGCGTGTCATGCTGGAGCCCTTGAAGGCAGCTGGGAACGATGGTGTTCAGATGGATTGTGCTGACAGATTCGTGCGAATGATGTTCCCGATCCTGTCAGTTTACATCGCCGATTATCCGGAACAATGCCTCGTTGCATGCTGTAAGGAGAACTCTTGCCCCCGCTGCCTTGTTCTGCCGAAGGCCCGAGGATCTACTGTGAATTCAACGTTACGCGATCCACAGGAAACTCTCTGAGTGCTGTCAGAACGTTCGAAAGGGGAGTATCCACCAAAATTTGTGGACCAAAATTTGCGGCCTATCAATCCTTTCTGGTCTGACCTTCCCCATTGCGATATATTCTCATGTATGACTCCCGACATCTTGCATGAACTTCATAATGGCATATTCAGGGATCATATTGTCAGCTGGGCAACTTCGGCAACGGCTGGTACTGGCGACGAAATAGACCGTCGTTTTCGTGCTATGAGCCCCCATCCTAGTCTCCGTCATTTCAAAAAGGGCATTGCCCTGACCTCTCAATGGACTGGCGCTGAGCGCAAGAACATGGAGAAAGTTTTCCTTGGCGTTCTGGCCAACGCCACTGATCCGGCTGTTCAGCGCGCAGTCCGGGGAATCATTGACTTCATCTACTATGCCCATTTTGAGACTCATTGCGATGAGTCACTGGCGCTCATGGATGCAGCATGGGCTGCTTTCCATGACAACAAGGATATCTTCATACTTCTTGAGATCTGCAAGCATTTCGACATCAATAAACTCCACAAAATCAAACACTACACTGATTCTATTCGCTCTCGGGGTACCGCCGATGGCTTCAACACCGAGAACACTGAACGCCTTCACATCGATCTCGCCAAAATTGGTTACAGCACTACCAACAAAAAAGCTTACACACGGCAGATGACTGTCTGGCTTCGCCGCCAAGAGGCAGTCTACAAGTTTGGAATGTACCTCCAGTGGGCAGTTCCGGGCTATATCGCTGACATCGAATCTGCGGAAGCAGGCAAAATTGATGATGGAGATGACCCCCCTGAACCGGTTCCAGTGCCTCAGGAACACGAAGACTCGGATGATGAGGGTGAATTGGAAGAACCTCATGGCCCTGTTGCCTCTGTTCCCACTTATTCGGTCGCCAAAAAACCTGGTTTCCCTCGCCTCACTGTTGCCTCAATCTCCGCTGATTTTCATGCCCCTGATTTCATCCCCCATCTTGCACGCTTTCTTGATACCAAATCCATTATTCCACGACTTATTCCCACCAACAACTCGACTTTCCCTGTTTATAAACACCTCTCTCTCACCCTCCCTCGCGTTTCCGAAGCTACCTCCCATGACGTACAAGACAAGATCAAGGCTGTCAAAAGTGAGCCGTTCAAGATGACATCAAAAGGTGTTCGGCAGGCCAAGCCTGGACAATTCGATACCATCCTTGCAGGCATACATCCCCGGGCCGACGGAATGAGCCCGACAGACGGTAAGTATCAGTCCTCAATGACACACCTATTGACTGATTAGTTTACAGGTCTCTGTGTTGCCCGGGTTCGGGTCATCTTTCGTCTTCCAGATGACTTTGGTATATATTCTGACCCTCTTGCATATGTTGACTGGTTCAAGCCACTTCAATCACCTGTCACCAATGTTGGCATGCATCAGGTCTCACTCTCCTCACGGAGTCATCATCAAAATTCATCAATTATACCCATAACCGATATTGTGCGCTCTTGCCATCTGATACCAATTTTCGGCCGCTCTGCTAATCCAACATGGACCACGGACAATGTTCTGGACCAATGTAAATCGTTCTATCTCAACCCTTATCTCCGCCATCACAATTTCTTTGTCTTTCGCTACCTTGTTGACATTTATACTTCCCGAAAGGCTGCAGAGGAGCATAATGTACGTACTAGACTCCTGGGGCGTGCTGGCCGATAAGATTTAAATTATTAGCTGTCTTCTTCTGTTAATTCATCACTCCGCTGTACAAAATAATACATATGTATATTGGTGCACTAGGACTCTGATTCTAGAGGCGGCACTAAGTCATTCATCAAGACATCAAGGACTTGATGATGATTGATGGGTCATCACGGGATCACAATTCTGGAAGTGTCTGCACCCAAGTACACTCAACACTTGTCGCAGGTGCTCTGAAGGGCTATTAACCCCCTGTATTAATCTATCTAGTCTACAGACTGTCCTGCAAGAACTACTGACACTATCTGAGCTACCAATCCCCCGGTGACAGCTACCCTGGATACCAGCAGCTACCAGGCCATCGCTGACAAGCTACCAGCGCTACCTGAGCTTCAAAACCCAGGTGGGAGCTACTCAGATAATTCCTTTTTCCTGATGAACGCCACATACCGGCATGTGTATTGTGTCTCCATGGTATAAAAGAGTGTAAATTCTCAGTTGAGGAGACCCGGTAACAGATGATCGACAAGCTCAAGCTTGAATACACCCCACAAGTTGTTCTTGAAGAGACGAAAATTGATAGGAAATGTCACACCCGGTCACTAATTAGATGCGTCTCATCCACTGTCCCGAAACGGCTGCCGCAACAAAGCGTGTTTTGTGGACGCAAACGTCTCTTGTTCGTTTAACTTTCGCTGTGAGATCTTGTCCTAAGTGTATTCTGGTTCCATAGAGCCCATAACATCCAAAAAATTGGTCGACAATATTTTTTGTTTGCCCCAGACTTGACCGCGGAGACTTCTGTCAAAATCATTGTCGCCAAAGGTCCCCGCAGCCCCAATATAAAAATAGCGATGCGGAGTGCATATGAATCAATCGAATAAACATATCCGCACTTTATCTCAAGTAAATCGGACTAGAAATGGTCGAGATATTCGACTGAGAACACATCCCCTTTTTTCGGCAGTTTGGAGCAAGCCTCTTTCCGAGATTGTCCGGCTCGCCGGACCGGAGACAGGCTTGCTCCGAACCTAAAGCGAGTCTAGCATTCTTTGCTTATAAGTTATTAGTACAACGCTGAAAAATCACATGACAGTTATCCCAACGGGCTGCTCTTCGCGTATACTACAAAGATGGCAAAGGGAAGCACAAGCCCCTCACCAAGAGCAAATTCTTGTATAGAGTTTGGGTTCGCAGCTCACCTCGGCTTTTTTCCCAGCCAAGTCCTCGCAGCAATTTCCTTTGTTTTATACTGCTTTGGGTGCTTCATGTCCGGGAATACATTTCGTTTTCGATTTGCCATTTGCCAGGCGCATCTATTAAGCATTGCGAGAGATAAATACATTGAATATGTACAGTCAGACATATAATACACATCATGAAACCTCCTCCATGTCATCGTCGTCGTCGTCGTCGTCCGCGGCCTCCATCTTGACATCCGAGTCGCCAAAACTTATCAGCTCGCCGCTCAACCCCGCGACATTGTTGCTCCTCGTCTACAGTAGCGCAATCGGTATCGCTCGAGTCAGAAGAAAAGCGATGATGACTCGCCTCCGGGTCCTTGAACGTCTCCTTGAGCTCCCACAGACTCGCATACTCGCCAGTTTTGTTGAGGAACGCAACTTCCGAGAGGACCTCTTTGAGGTACACCTCGGGCTGCTGCGTGCGCTCGCGCAGCGGCTTGATGCCCCAGCGTGGGGTGTCGCGGAACAGCTGGAAGATGAGATCTAGTAACTGGTTGCGCGGGATACGGGCCATGCGCTCGAACTGGCCCTTGGCGGGCTTGGGCTTGGTTTTCTACAAAAAAAGTTCGGAGTATTTTCACTGATATAGATGAAGTTACGCACAACGAGCTCGTTGAATGCGCCGCCCGAGCCGACACCGACGCCGCTTGTGAGCCTATTAACGCCACCGCGGCCGCCCGCAATGTTGGCTTCCTCAATCATGCGAATTTGGCGGACGGGGGTGTTGTATTTAATGTGTCGCTCCTTCATCTGGCGGCGGTAGCTGGCACTGAGGGCGGGGCGCAAGTTGCAGTCGTGCTTAATGCGGCCAGTGAGGATGGTGGTGCGCGCGCGGGTGTTGGGTGTGGCGGCGGCGGCGGAAGTAGAGACGCTGAGAGACGGATCCTTTGGGCGCTCGGCAATGACAACCTGGTTCTCGACGTTATCGTTCACCATATCGAGCTCGTAGCAATCTGGCTCCGCGCCGCCGTCAATGGCATATGATGTGGTGTGGGCGAAGGGGGGCCTATTGGCAGTCTGGGGCGGGGGAGTCTGTTTTGTATTTGGGTCCGTGTTTGGAGGCAAGAAAAGAAACATGCGAGGCCGGCCATTGACAATAGCGTCGGTGTACACGCGAACGGTGGCAAGATGGACGTCCTCCGCGTTGATTGCGGTCCAGCGCTCAAGAAGAAACTTAGGGATCTGGAGGCGGTCAGTTGCGAGCAGAGCTAGTGCAGCAGGTAGCGAGGACCTTGACGAGCCAGACCTTGCCGTGGCCCTGGTCGAGCATGAGCTGCTCATCGGGGTCCGGCTGGGCATCATCGTCACCGGGCCCGTCAACGTCGAAAGCCTTCTTGTCGTCGTCGACCACAGAGTCCATGGTGTTTGACGTTGTTGGGCGGTGGCATTTCGGTGTACGGTTAGGCGGCTCGCGACTCTTACTTGCCGTCCGACTCGTTCCGCCCGTCGGCCACGCACCATGAAGGTCGCCGTCGAGGGATGCTGCCACGGCGAGCTCGACACCATCTATGCTCAGATAGCACAGCTCGAGACACGCCACCGGTACAAGGTCGACCTGCTCCTCATCTGCGGCGACTTCCAAGCCATCCGCAATCACCAGGACCTCCAGTGCATGGCCGTTCCCGACAAGTACAAGCAGCTGGGTGGTTTCCACCAATACTACACCGGCCAGAAGAAGGCTCCTGTCCTCACCATCGTCATTGGCGGCAACCACGAGGCTTCCAACTACATGTGGGAACTCTATCACGGCGGCTGGCTTGCTCCCAACATTTACTACCTTGGTGAGGTGGGGTGCGTGCGTGTCAATGGCCTCCGAATAGCGGGCGCGTCGGGCATATTCAAGTCTAATGACTTTACGCACGGTGCGTCGCATCTGTCGCGTCCCTTATTTGCGTGTCTCACATTTTCCAGGCCACTTTGAGAAGATGCCATACGATCGCAGCATGGTTCGCAGTATATACCACATACGCGAGTACGCCGTCCGCAAGCTTTCTCTCGTGTGTACCTCGTGTCCACCCTTCATCGCGTGTTAATCTACCCCAGCTCTCCTCCCCGCTTCAAGTTTTTTTGTCCCATGACTGGCCACAATCCATCACCTCTTATGGCGACTTGCCCTCTCTTCTCCACCGCAAGACGTTTTTACGTAATGATATCATGTCGGGTCAGCTCGGCTCCCCGCCACTACTCAGCCTGCTCATGAATCTCAAACCCGATTGGTGGTTCGCTGCTCATTTGCACACCCGCTTCGAGGCTTTCGTTGCTCACGGGGAACCGCTCGCCGAAGAAGAGGCAAAAAACCCCGAGGAAACCGTAGTCGATACAGAGGAGCGCGACCCAAACGAAATTGTTATAGACGACGAAGAATTCGATGTCGTGGCTGCACCTACCGCATCGTCATCCGCACCCCGAGCCCCCCTCAACCCCGACGAGATAACTCTCTCTGACCTGGAGGATGAGGTAGCCGCACCTCCACCTCGGCCGCCTGCCGCAAAACTGTCCCCACCTATACCCCACCAGCCCGAATGGACGCGACCTGTGCCGCTTACCGGTCAGAGCATGACCAGATTTCTTGCGCTCGACAAGTGCGGGCCAAAGCGCCAATACATAGAGGTGCGCGCTGTCCTTCTCTTCTGTTCGTTCATCATCTCTCTCTAGGTCGTCGACATCCCACTGCCCAGCCCCTCCGCCTCCACCCCCGATCCTCCCTCACCAAACGACGGCAAGGCCAAGGGAAAATCGAAATCTGAATCCCCGCCGCCGCACCCGTACCCGCAGCTCACCTACGACCCCGAGTGGCTCGCTATCTCCCGCGCTTTCCATCCGTTCCTCTCACTCTCGCACGGCCAACGCGCCTTTCCACCCGAGGAGGCCGCGCGCGCACTCGTCGCGGAGGCGCGCGCATGGATTGCCGAAAACGTCAGTAAACGCGGTGACGAAGCGGAACTTGATGTAGAAGACCTGGAGATCCAAAGTGTGCAGGAGTTCGTCATGACGGCACCAGGGCCTGGACGAGAGGACGAGATGGGCGGCCGCCGCGCTCAGCGTTCGTGACTCCCTTTCTCTCTCTCTCACTGCCCTTTGTGCATTGACCACACACCCTCTTACAGCCCCATGGTACACCAATCCACAGACCGTCAACTTCTGTCAGCTCATTGGCGTGGAGAATCGCATCAATGTGCCTCCCGCAGCAGCAGGCTCGAAGGAGACAAAACGAGCCCCTGGTGATGATCCAGTGCTGCCCGATGTGCTCTTTCGTGATGTTTGAGATTCTCTTCCTTCCTTGTGTCGCGGTCGATTGGCATGAATAAAATAGTGTAATAAATTGCTCGGTAATATTGCTACTCGGTGAAAAGATAGCGTAGCTAACAGATGATACAGGGGATAGCCTATCGTTCGCTCTTGAATGGTTTCGGCGTTCCAAGCTTGACACCCAATGTGCCCTCGAGAGAGCTGTCTTCCCGAATGTAAAAAGTGTCCCTGTGTGCGCCAAATCAGAGTAGGTGGAAGAACAGAAGGAAGGAAAGGACTTACGCCTCGAACATCGACATGGACCAAGGAATTATCGAGCCGGTGATACCTGGCGGATGAGACTTTTTTTTCACTTGAACGAGCCTCGATCTAGGGTTTATCTCTTGTGGATGGCTCAAGCCGGGCATCTTCAATGACCAGAGCCCACTCTGTAAAGGTACTCGGACTATCTTCCAACATACCGAATGCTAGGCTTCATACCCCGTCCTCCAACCAAGCTTGAGTAGGCTTATTCGCTACAAAGAACGACAACGTCCACATACGACCTAGAAATCGACTAAGCGATGGGTTTTCGCAGCATGTATATATTGACCTCGTGCGATGAATTCGAGCTTGACTGCTTTGGAAAGTAGCATTCGCCTCTTATATTGAGGGATCTTGAAGTGGACACTGAAAGGCATCGCATCACCAGCCATAGTTTTGACGACAATTTCCTCTGGGGGCACGAGCACACCGAGAAGAAATCTATTAGCCACAGAGAGAGCTTCGAACTCTGGGCACAAGCGAAGCGAATGGAACATGTCTTGATTGTCAAGTGCGATGCACGCTCGGCGAGCCTCTGTGATCATGGTATCAGCGGAGATGAATGCCTGAGGACCGCAGCTATGAACTCGAACGAGGTCGCGGGTGGGCGGTTGACAATCGCCCACTCGTAAGAGAGAGGGCATATCGACCTTGTGGCGAGTGCAGAATTGTGCACAACTCTCCAACATATTCACGCGCTCGTCAACGGATCCCCTTGACTGGGGTTGAAGCAGCTCGCGCACATGTCCCATGACTACAGTCGACACCTGAGGTGCAAGGCGCTCAGGGTGTCTGTGGTTTTGGGAAGAGTCCCAGAGCCCCTTTGACGCAGGTAGAATAGGAAGGGTAGCAAGACTCTTGGATCTCGATGCTCCCAGAGTAGGTTTCGTGGCCACGGCGGAGCCATCCTTGCTATCGATAAATGACGCCTGGTACGACGGTGGAGGTTCACTGGTGACGGTGACTGGGCGTGGATCCGGATTTCATTGATTGTTCGCTAGCTTTGTAAGGGTAAATAGATGGGAGAGCTGTAACACTGGGGCAGTGATTAAAGGCTTATGAGGCGAGCGGGGCGAAGGGAAAGCAGAGAGCAGGCAGTGAACCAGAATAGCGACGATCATTTTCAATGATCACTAACACTCACAATATTGAAGCCTGACTTGAGGCCATGGCTGGCTATGGCGTGCATTGGGCGTGCATATTATATCATAGTCGGTGTGGGTGTGGCGTCGCGTTGTTGAACGACTGCTCAGTGCTCAGGTATCAATGATCTCTGAGCGCTCAATTCTCCATCTTCGAGTTGTTGTGAATATCGGCTCCGAGTGCCTGGCAAGCCTCTGCCTTATGGAGGGAAACTCCCTTAAATCAACCGCCTCCCTGGGGTAGCAATACGAGTGTCATCAGAAGCTTGTGTTGATGTGCGTTCACAAGCTGTGTGACCCACACTGGGCAAGGTTCTCGTCTTTCCCACTGCACTAGTGCCGGGTTTTAAAGGGTGTATTTAAACAGTGTATTAAACAGAGGTGTATTATACGTGTATAAAACGTTACATACCGGAGGCGTCTCGGATGCCATGTATTTAACTGTATTTAATGCCCAAAACCTCGTAGCAGTTGCCTCTGACCTTCCTAGAATGTATGGGACTCATAACAAAGTCAATTGGTCGAAACTCTGGCCATCGGAGCTATCGGCGCCGGGCGACTCCGTCGGCTAACATACGGTCATGTGATACCAATCAGTGTCACTTTTTTCACCGCCGCCCCTAGACTCGCTACCAGTCTGTTTTAGGCAACCGGACTTTTTGATCACGAGACGAGCAAAGGGATCAAAAAAGGTTCCTAAAACGACTGGAACATTTGGTCATCATTTTGGGTGGGCCCGCCAAATCAGTGGTGGAACTTGAAATCTGAGTGCGCGCAACCTTCAAAAAAAGTGTCAAAATTGATATAGGGAACATTGAGTGTTTTTGAATTCTACAAAGAATGAGCACAACATATTTTTCTAGTTGGGTGGAAGGTGCCTCGACATTGTCCGCGCACGGACCAGGAGACGACGTCGGGCACTTTGGTGTAATACCCCCAAAAAAGTATGTCTTGTTCGGTTCGGATTTGCGAGATACACAACTTTGTCTATGACAGTTTTTGTCGACGTCTGGAGACATTGAAGAGGTCAAAAATTCTAAGTCCCGCCACTGATTTGGCGGGCCCACCCAAAATGGCGACCAAAGTTCCCAGCCGCTTCGCAACCGTGAATAGCGCAGCCACGTGAGTAGAAGCGGTTGGTCACGAGCCTACGCCGCCCCAGCCAATACTGGCATGGCACTTTCGTCAGAAGACTATGAAGCCTTCGGAGTCGCATCAGAACGCTTCTGTAACGAGAAAGACTTCAATTTCCCACAAACTGAGGCCTTAATGGCCGCAGTCTTCGGTGCAGACCGCACCTCTCCGGCGGCCAAGGGATGGGCGGCCTACTGGAGTGCGTTGGGAGCTGCCGAAGAAGCTGGAACCGAATTAGTAAGAGACTACCCCGCATCATTCTCCCTGGCATCTAACAGTTGTGTAGCCGCCTTTTCCTCTGATAGACGGGTTTTAAACGGTATTAAACGGTATTAAATACATGTTTTATACGTTAAATACGGGAATTTTTCGGGCCGGCAGCGCCGGTATTAAACGTTGTAAACAAGCCCTACATTCAAGACCAGGAGGCTCCCAGAACCTCTCCCCGTATGAAACGTATAATACAATGCAGACCCGGCACTACACTGCACCTGACCTTTAATCCATCACGATTTCGGGGGGGGGGGTCCTATTTCCGGGGCCCTGAGAAATCGCCGTGTCACGGCGTGCCCTGCCGTGACAAGCGTGCCGTGCAGCGTGCAAGCGTGCACACGCGTAAATTAACCGTCGCCGTGCGTCGGTTTTCTCTTCGTCGCAGTCATCTACACCGTCTTTCTTAGTTATGTGAGCTGAATACCACATTTTAAGCACCTTTAATCAAATGTAAAGCCCAAAGATCAATTTTCAAACCTCACTTCAAGTTCAAGTTGAACCTCACCCCATCGTACTACTAGTGAGACATGGCCCAAGTTCACCAGCTACCAGTAGGCCTGACCCGGAATACAGTTCACCAGAATTTTATTGTAAGTGTATTTCGGACCTAGTAAAATACTTGGTGCAAGTGTCATTGACACGGTGCTTATGACTCGGATGTTTTCTTCAAGTTGATACCAGTGTTTTCCTGCTAACATTTCACTGGCCCAGTGGCACGACATGTAATGCCTGCATAGTACTGAGTTCAATTGGTTGATATTTGATACCATTCATGGTAGAGCCCGAACAGCTAAAATTTCTCAGTAACAAGAATGCCGCCTAGACCTTTGGCATTGGCATTGGCAACAAGCTTGAATTGAACCAAGATCATAATTCATTGAACAGATATGTTCGGTCATATATTTTCCCTATGCAAAGTGCTGTATCTGTCTCCAGAATTTTGCAGGCTAATTCCAACAGTGCCCATGCGTGACTCCATGCCACACATGCCTTGGGACACGCCTCTGCACGCTTGATGCACGGCAGTGCACGCTAGTGCATGCTAATGCACGCTACAGTCCGCGGTGGCGTGCAGAGGCGTGCAGGTCCACAATTCCTTTTATATGAAAACTGTCAAGCTCAGGCAGGGTATTTAACCTTATTCTTTCAACTTGGACTGTAATTGTGTTACTCATTTTTTTGGTGCTAACCTCAACATCAACATGTCACGCACTTCAGCAACAAGACAACGGAAAATGCATAGCTGATCAAAGAGTGTCTATAAAAATCAAATCAAACCTCCAGGGACACATCATCAATAATGTACAACTGTTACATGCATGCGAAATGTGTGTACTCATGTATATATAGTCTGGGAAGCTGTTATTTACCGAGCCGAAGGAAGGACAAGATGAAGGACTCTGGAGCTGGAACCGGGAACCGGAGGATCGGAACTTCCGGAAAGTATATGGAAGGATAACGCAAGCACCACAGGACAGTAGGATGTGCGTACTACTGAGGCCGGCGAGGGAAGGAAGACCGAGGAATTAACCGGAGGACGACTCAGTGCAAAGCGTAGAGCAAAGCAACATCAATTATCAAACTGAAGTACATGGCATATGTTACGGGTTTATATAGCTAAGTCCTAATTGTATTCCTGAAAAGGTGCGAGTCAGGTGACCTGTCGGACATAACAATAATACGAGTCCCAAAGAGGATGAAGAAGTGATGTCGGAGAAATGAACAATAAGGAGAAGGATTATAAAGACGGATAAACGGAAAACGCTCAGTAATCCTTCATTGCGTAAAAACCCGGTGATCCGTGATGAGTCCGAGAATATTCTGTCCGGTTCCGGGATCCGGTTCCGGACATGACCGGAAAGTCAAGGACCGAGAATGCATGGATATAACATCTTCCTCCGGAATACCATGACTTCGCTGATGTATTCTCGGAGAAGGAGGCTTACAATCTTCCTCCTCATCGAGAATATGACCTTAAAATCAAAACCCAGGAAGGCGAAGTTCCTCCGGTCGGACATGTCTACTCACTTTCTCAGAACGAGTTAGTTGCTCTTTGGGAGTTCATTGACAACAATCTGAAAGCGGGATTCATATATCCGTCTCGGTCTAGTCATGGGGCTCCAATCCTCTTCGCTAAAAAGAAGGACGGTTCTCTCCGGCTCTGCGTCGATTACCGGGGTCTAAATAGGATCACGAAGAAGGATACCTATCCACTTCCACTTATCACCGACCTCCTTGATGCTCCCGGAAAAGCACAAATTTACACCAAACTCGATCTCCGGCACGCCTATCATCTTCTCCGGATTGCTCCGGGCGATGAGCCCAAAACAGCTTTCCGTACTCACTATGGCTCGTATGACTTCCGGGTTGTTCCGGAAGGACTTACAAATGCTCCGGCGGCCTTTCAGCAATTCTTGAACACTATTTTCGCTGATTTGCTGGACATTTACGTCGTCGTCTATTTGGATGATATCCTCATCTATTCCGACGATCCTTCTCAACATCCTAGTCACGTCTGGGAAGTCTTGCGACGTCTCCGGAATGCAGGACTCTATTGCAAACTTCCAAAATGCGAGTTGAGCGTAACCACTTGCGAGTATCTCGGATTCATTCTGTCTCCGGAAGGTTTCCGGATGTCTCCGGAGAAAGTCTCAGCTATCATGGACTGGCCTACTCCCCGCAAATTCAAGGATATTCAATTGTTCCTTGGTTTTTGCAATTTCTATTGGCGTTTTATATGGAATTATTCTTCCATCACGATTCCGCTCACCCGGCTCACCCGGTCGAACCTCCGATGGAATTGGTCAGAAGATTGTCAATTATCTTTCGACACACTAAAACATGCCTATACAAAGGCTCCGGTCTTACACCATTGGATTCCGGGACGTCAAGTAACCGTTGAATCTGATGCCTCCGATTATACAATCGCAGCCATTCTCTCAATTCAAGGAGATGTGGTGACATTCACCCGGTTGCGTTCCGGTCCCGGACTCTTGGTCCGGCGGAACTCAACTACGACACGCACGACAAGGAACTCCTCGCTATTTTTGATGCCTTCACCGTTTGGCGACATTATCTCGAGGGAACTACCTTTCCGGTCGACGTTGTCACGGACCACAAGAACTTGGAGTACTTTGCGACGACGAAAGTTCTTACTCATCGCCAAGTCCGGTGGTCCGAGTACCTTTGCCATTTCAACATGGTAATCCGGTTCTGGCCCGGAAAGCTCGGAGGTAAACCGGATGCATTGACTAGACGATGGGACGTCTACCCTAAAGAGGGGGATAGGGCTTATGGCCAGCTTAATCCGCAAAACCTTCGCCCAATTTTCACCCAAGAGCAACTCTCTGCATCTCTCTGCGCTACCTTTCTCGAGGAAATCGTTCTTCGAGCTACCGTTGTTATGGATCTTGAGAAACTTTACTCAGATATCCACAACCATCTCAACGATGATCCTGCCGCTGTTTCCGGTATCAACGCCGCGAACTCCGGTAACCCTTCCCGCTGGACACTCGATCCTTCCAGTCTTCTCCGGCTCGATGAGCGTATCTATGTGCCTCTGGTCTCCGGAACCTCTCCGGAGTTGTGACTACGTGTTCTACAGTACTTGCATGACCACGTTCTCTATGGTCACTTTGGTCAGAATCGCACTCTAGCCTCATCCGCCGAGAATATACCTGGCCGGAATGCCGGAACTTCGTCCAGGACTATTGTCGATCTTGCATTATTTGCCAGCGCAATAAAAAGCCTAGGCACCGACCTTACGGATTGCTTAGGCCTCTTCCGGTTCCCATCCAGCCATGGGATTCCATTTCTATCGACTTCATCGATCAATTACCGGTTTCCGGCGAGTACGACACAATTATTGTCATAGTTGACCGTGCCTCTAAGCAGGTTATTCTTGTGGCTTGTGACACTCATATCGACTCTCTGGAACTTGCCCAGCTTTTCCTTATCCACGTTTTCTCGAAGCACAGTGTCCCTTCCCATGTCACTTGTGACCGGGGCTCCGAATTCGTTTCATCTTTCTTCCGGTCCTTGGGCGAACTCCTTTCCATGGAGCTGCACTATACTTCCGGTTATCACCCGGAAGCGGACGGACAGACGGAATGCATGAACCAGACTGTGGAACAATATATCCGGATGTATACCTCGTACCAGCAAGACGACTGGCATGAACTACTTCCCCTAGCCGAATTCGCTTTAAACAATTCTCTGAATGCCTCTACCGGAACATCTCCGTTCTTTGCAAATAAAGGCTATAATCCGGCTATTAACATCCACCCAGAACGCGACGTTGCGAACATGTATGCTAAAGACTACGTTGTCGATCTTCAAGACCTTCATCAGTACCTCCGGGAGCAGATCACTTTCGCTCAGCAGCGATACAAAGAAACTGCTGACTGGAAGCGCATTCCGGATCCCCGGTTACAGATCGGTGATCAAGCATTCATCACGACAAAGTATATCCGGACGAAACAACCCACTCCGAAATTCTCGGAAACTCACCTTGGGCCTTACGAAGTCATTGGTAAACCCAGTGCGGCTTCCTATACCATCCGTCTCCCAAAACGCCTTTCACAAGTTCATCCGGTCTTTCATATCTCTCAACTCGAGCCTCATTTTCCGAACCCATTCCCCAGTCGTGAGGAACCACCTCCGGCTCCGGTAGAAATCATTGACGGTGAAGAACACTATGAGATCAAACAAATCGTTGACTCAAAGATCGATTGCCGTTTCCGGTTGCCCCGGACTCAGCTCCGGTACTTGGTCGAATGGCAGGGCTACGAGAACACCGATGAACAGTTTAGCTGGGTTAGTGCGGATGACGTTGATGCCGATGAACATATCGACAATTTTCATCGTCGTTATCCCAACAAGCCTAGACCAAACCCTTAAAATCTTTCTTTTCTTACTCTCCCGGTATTTCCAGTTATTCCGGTCGACTCCGGATTCACTTATCATTTCAAGAACAATCAAGAAAGAAAAAATATTCAGAAGAATTTTATTATACAAATGTCTATTCATCCCCCGACTCCTCTGGCTGTTCCTCCACCTGGATCGGTGGCAAGGACTCATTTCCCTCCTCTTCTACTACTCCCATTCCTTCTTCCTCGTCGCTCCGGAACCCTTCCAGCCACTCCGGACTGACCCGGATCCTCACCTCCTCTTCTTCCTCCTTCGCTTCCGGCTCCGGTTCCGGTAGCTCTTCATCTTCCTCCCTTTCTTCTCCCTCGGGCCCCATCGATTGCCCGTCGTCCTCATCCGGCCTCCTGTCATCCTCCAAACCCTGAATGATATCCCCATCCATCCAGGGACGCCATCCCGGAAGTAATCCTGGGACAGCCACTTGACCAAGCCCGTCAAAACCAGGTTAACCCGGTTAAGGCGGCCTCGGTCTCTCCTCCGGACGCCTCGACGGCATCCTGACGACGTTCGAGCTCGTCCATGCGAACCCGCATGTCGTCAATGCGGGTCCGGGGCCGATCTCCCCGGTCGTTCCGGTACCGACGTCCGGTTCCGGTGACGACTCTATGTAGCGGGGGCGGTGGCGGCGGGTGGTGGCCTTACCGGAACTGGTTCCGGTTTTCTTCGTCCCCTGCGACTTCGCTTTCTCCTGCTGATTGACCTGCTTGGAGGGTCCGACGAGGGTGCATTTGACTTTCTTGGCCTTGCATCTATTGCAGGCCAAAGAGGTGGCTCGGGATCCACCTTCGACGATGCAGACAGCCGCGACCCTCTTGCACTGGTCGCACTCTGGAAAAGAAAAGAAAACTTAGTATCCGGATGGCTTTCCGGTCACCGTTGCGCACCTTGTCCGGGGTCCCTCTCCCGGTCACTGTCGGTCTCGTCGTTGGGGCTCCCATCCCCAACCGACCCCTCCTCAATCTCCTCGTCCTCCTCCTCCTCGTCCTCCCGGTCCATCCCGTCCAGCTCCTGCCGGATCCGGGCCTCCCTCAACTCCATGTCCGCCTGGGCTGCGGCGGCCTCCTCCAATTCCACCGGAGGCGCTCCAGGCGCTCCTGGGTCCGCTGCTCTTTCCGCTGGCGCTTCTGCTCGCGCCGGTCGTCCTCGAGCTCCCCGGACGTTGCTCTCTTTTTGCCTTTCCAGTTGCTGCCGGACTCTTTGTGCTCGTCGCCGCCGTCGTTCGGGTTGTATCCGGGGCGTAGGGGGGCATTTCTGATATGAGGTGGTGGTGGTGCAGAGGAAAGAAGTTTTAAGTCACGCCACTACTGCGGATGGTTTATATCAACAGCACGTGACCTTCTAGAAGCTTTCCGGTTTTGGACAACTTCTTCCGGCCATATCCAGAACTATTATTCGATGGACGCCGCAATTGCATCTCTGTTCCTTGAGGGCAAGGAACGCAAGAGGGGGATACTGTTATATCCATGCATTCTCGGTCCTTGACTTTCCGGTCATGTCCGGAACCGGATACCGGAACCGGGCGGAATATTCTCGGACTCATCACGGATCACCGGGTTTTTACGCAATGAAGGATTACTGAGCGTTTCCCGTTTATCCGTCTTTATAATCCTTCTCCTTATTGTTCATTTCTCCGACATCACTTCTTCATCCTCTTTGGGACTCGTATTATTGTTATGTCTGACAGGTCACCTGACTCGCACCTTTTCAGGAATACAATTAGGACTTAGCTATATAAACCCGTAACATATGCCATGTACTTCAGTTTGATAATTGACATTGCTTTGCTCTACGCTTTGCACTGAGTCGTCCTCCGGTTAATTCCTCCGGTCCTCTTTCCTTCACCGGCCACGGTAGTGCGCACATCCTACTGTCCTGTGGTGCTTGTGTTATCCTTCCATATACTTTCTGGAAGTTCCGATCCTCCGGTCTCCGGTTCCGGTTCTGGACTCGTTCATCTCGTTCTTCCTTCAGCTCGTATATAACAGTTGACATAACAATATACGAGTCCTAAGAGGATGGAGAAGTGATGTCGGAGAAATTGACAATAAGAGCATGGATTATAAAGACGGATAAACGGGAAACACTCAGTATTCTTCTTGCATAAAAACCGATGATCTGCAATGGGTCTGAGATATTCGTCCGGTTCTGGCTCTGGTACGGACATGACCGGAAGTCAAGGACGACAAAGCATGGATATAACAGAAGCCTATGACAGATAACCTGTCATAGTGGCCTTTTGGCTCAGTTGGTAACAATGCTAGCTCCCGGCACGTTATGTAACAGTATGACAGGTTTAAACCGGTCGCGAGTTCAAACCCTGGTGGTGGCATATTTTTCAGGCCTGGAGCACTTGATTTAATTTGTCATCATTTGAACTCGGTAACGTCCGGCAGGTTGATCATGTGACCTGGGGGTCTATTATGTATCATTTGGTCTTGGAAGTGCACCTGGGTTCCATCCCTGGTCGGCCCATTTCGGGTTTCCGTTCCATTCCGGAACATCTCGGATCCATTCTAGGATCATTCCGCACTTCGAGGGCTCAGTGCCTAATTGGGGGGCACTGTTACATGCATGCGAAATGTGTGTACTCATGTATATATAGTCTGGGAAGCCTATGACAGATAACCTGTCATAGTGGCCTTTTGGCTCAGTTGGTAACAATGCTAGCTCCCAGGCACGTTACATAACATTATCCGTCTTTATAATCCATGCTCTTATTGTCAGTTTCTCCGACATCACTTCTCCATCCTCTTTGGGACTCGTATTATTGTTATGTCTGACAGGTCACCTGACTTGCACCTTTTTAGGAATACAATTAGGACTTAGCTATATAAACCCTTAACATATGCCATGTACTTCAGTTTGATAATTAACGTTGCTTTTCTCTCCGCTTTGCACTGAGTCGTCCTCCGGTTAATTCCCCGGTCTTCCTTCCTTCACCGGCCTCAGTAGTATGCACATCCTACTGTCCTGTGGTGCTTGCGTTATCCCCCCATATACTTTCCGGAAGTTCCGATCCTCTGGTTCCCGGTTCTGGTTCCAGAGTCTTTCATCTTGTCCTTCCTTTGGCTCGGTATATAACAATAATCCATGCTCTTATTGTCAGTTTCTCCGACATCACTTCTCCATCCTCTTTGGGACTCGTATTATTGTCATGTCCGACAGGTCACCTGACTCGCACCTTTTTAGGAATACAATTAGGACTTAGCTATATAACATATGCCATGTACTTCAGTTTGATAATTAATGTTGCTTTGCTCTTGTTATATACCGAGCTGAGGAACTCAGGACCGGAGGGACCGGAAGACCGGAGGATCGGATGACCGGAGTATCGTCCGGGGCTGTATACGGAGGGATCACAACACCACAGGAAGGTAAGGGTGAGTGACTACCTTGACCGGCAGGTAATCCGAGGGGGGACAGGAGTCGGAGTACCGGAGGGGAGTAGAGAATGTGAGGGCGACTCAGTGCGAGGAGAAAAGCCAAGCAACGTTAATTATCAATCTCATGTACAAGACGTATTAAAGTGATATATATACTAAGTAGCTAATTGTATTCCCAAATAGGAAGGAGGGTGGTTCTTGACAATAAGACAAGTCAGGAGGGCTGATGGTAAGTCGTAGAACAATAAGGAAGAAGACGAGAAGACGGATAAACGGGAAACGCTCAGTAATCCTTCATTGCGTAAAAACCCGATTCGTCCGGATGACCGGGTGGCTCCGGTCAATGACCGGAGCCTAGGGATGACCAGAGGTGACCGGAACTGCCGGAAGGGAGTCGGTCGACGGAGGGAGGCTGCATGGATATAACAGTATCCCCCTCTTAGGTTCCTCTCCCATGAGGAACCAAGATGGTCGAATAATGGTAAGTCGTGAGAAAATAAACAGCATCAAAAAGTCACGTGCTGTTGGTTTTCAATGTTTGTTTGGCGTTGGTGAGTCAGAAAACTCTCTTCCTCTAACCAACACCACCTCCGAACTCCCAACTCCCAAACAACATGCAGACCAGTGGAAGCAACAACGGTGGACGCAAGGAGACGCCCGGGGACGACAGGAGCGACACCGGTGGAAGACACAGAGGGGAGACGACCGGGAAGGGAAAGGCTCGCGCGACGTCTGCGGAGCTGAGGGAGGAGATGGAGGAGCAGCGCCGCGAGGAGCGCAGGGCACGCCGGGCCGCGATGATTGCGGCTCACGAGGAGCGTGCTGCGGAGGCAGAGCGGAGGGTGGAGGCCGCCCAGGAGGAGGTTGCGTCAGCGTTGATGCTGGCACAACAGCTCGCAGAGCTCGACGAGGAGGACGAGGAATTTGACGAGCTGCTGCCCATCAAGGTCCTGTCCCGGTCGCCAACCCCAGAGCGTGCGGAGGACGATGAGGACGAGGAGAATGACAAGGTGGACAGCGACGTCGAGCAGGAAGGGAGTAAAGGTGCGTCGCAATAACTCCGGAGGTTCCGGTACTAACCTAACTTCATAGCTTGCGATGGATGCCGGAAGGCACGGGAAGTGTGCATGGTCGAGCACGGCCGCTACGCCTGCAGGCGGTGCCGTGTTAAGCATGTGCAGTGCAGCATTGCCGGAGGCCCCGTCCGCCCGAACAAACGTCGGGAAGCGCAGGAAGTCCGGAAGCTGGGAACGGCCCCGATCACAGGGCCCTCGAGGAAACACCAGGTTGTCCGGAAGAGCTGGAACAACCGGAGCGACCGGGAGGTGCGTGATAGCACTAGGGCAGAGCGGAGCGGAGGGTGAAGGGGAAAGGGAAGGAGTCAGGTAGAGGCGGAGGTTCCCGGTATCGCGCGTGGAGTACCTCGAGGGACTCCAGGAACAGAACACCGCGCGGTACAAGCTCGCATACCGCGCGGTTGGTTAATCCTGAAGACGCTCGCAAGTCCGGAGAGTGGGGTAGCCATACCCCCGGAGTAAACCGCCTACTCGGATGGATGATGGAGACGCGGAGTCCTCCTCCTGGGACTTTTCCATGGAGGAGGAAGCAGAGCTGGATCAACAAGCAGCGGAGGGGTCCGGAAGCGAGGAGGTGCCGGAGCGCCCGGTGAAGCGTCGACGGCTGGTCCGCCGGTTGACACCTGAGTCGGAGGAAGGGGAGGAGGAACCGGAGACGCTTCGGCCCCGCAGGGCCCAATCCGAAGAATGGCCGGAGGACATGCGCCTCATTGAAGATCCTGACGCAGAAGGAATGGGGGTGGATGCACCGGAGGTGCCAGAGATGGAGGAGGAGTCTGTGGCGGCGTCAATTGCCGCATCCCCGACGGTGCCAAGGATCATCAAGATCCGTCGGTTCAAGCCCGACCCGGAACCTGTTCCGGAACCGACTCGCATCCCGACGCCTGCACCAGAGGTACCGGTGAGGGTGAAGAGCGAGCCAGTGGAGCCAGGGATGATGGAGGAGCTCGTACTGAGCACAGAGGTACCGGACGGGTGGAAGGAGGTTGATGGGGTTCTTGTCTTGGATGACGACGAGGACGTGGAGATGGGGGAACCGGAGGGACCGGAGGGAAGTAATAATGGTCCTAAGAGACCTAGAAATTAAATGAATATTTTTAATCATGAGTGATGTAGTTTGAAATCGGACAATATTTTCTTAGTATAACTCCGAGTGATGAATTAAAATCCGGGACCGGGCTTGTTCGGAAAGCACCGGTGGAAGTTGTCGATGTGTTCGGCTGCATCCAATCGTCCGCGCCAACCAAGCGTACTGATCGTCGTATTCTCATATCCGAGCCATTCGACGTAGTACTGGAGCTTCGTCCGGAAGCACCGGTCGATCTTGGAGTCAACGATCTGTTTAATTTCAAAGTGTGAATCGCCGTCGATGATTTCCACAGCAGCCGGAGGCGGTTCCTCACGACCGGGGAATGGATTCGGAACATGCGGTTCGAGTTGAGAAATGTGGAACACCGGATGGACTTGAGACAATGTTTTCGGAAGCCGGATGGTGTAGGAGGCGGCACTGGGCTTGCCAATGTCTTCGTAAGGGCCAAGGTACGTTCCGAAAATTTCGGAGTCGGCCGGCTAGTGTGAAGATGCTTCGCCAGGATAAAAACTTGATCACCGATCGACAGCGTAGGTTCCCGGGACCGTTTCCGGTCTCCGGTCTCCTTGTAGCGCTCCTGGGCAAAAGTGATTTGCTCCCAGAGGAACTGATGCAGTTCTTGAAGGTCGACGACAAAATCCTTGGCGTACATGTTGGCCACATCACGTTCCGGATGAACCGTGATAGCCGGATTGTAACCCTTATTGGCGAAGAAGGGGGAGATGCCGGTCGAAGCGTTCGGAGCGTTGTTGAGAGCGAACTCCGCAAGCGGAAGGAGCCGGTCCCAATCGTCCTGTTGGTAAGAGCAGTAGATGCGAATATATTGCTCAACAGTCTGATTCATACGCTCGGTTTGACCATCAGCCTCCGGATGATACCGGAGGTGTAGTGGATCTCCATATTGAGAAGTTCGCCCAGTGACCGGAAGAAGGAAGAGATGAATTCGGAGCCCCGGTCACAAGTAACGTGAGACGGAACACCGTGTTTGGAAAAGACGTGGATAAGGAAGAGGCGAGCAAGCTCCGGTGAGTTGATATGGGTATCGCAAGGAATGAGGATGACCTGCTTAGAAGACCGATCAACGATCACTAGAATGCAGTCAAATTCGCCGGAGAGTGGAAGCTGCTCGATGAAGTCCATGGAGATGGAATGCCATGGCCGGAGCGGAACCGGAAGGGGCTTCAGCAGGCCGTAAGGCCGGTGCCGAGGCTTTTTGTTGCGCTTGCAAAGAATGCACGACCGACAGTAGTCCCGGACGAATGTCCGGACCTCCAGCCAGGTGTACTCTCGGCGGACGAGGACTAGAGTGCGATTCTGTCCGAAATGGCCAGCCAGCTCGTGATCATGCAAATTCTGCAGGACACGTACTCGTAACTGGTCCGGAGTGTCTCCGGTAACCAATGGGACATAAATGTGTTCGTCGAGCCGGAGAAGACCGGAAGGGTCGACATTCCAGCGCGGTGAAGTGCCGGAGGTCGCGGAAGTAAGACCTGCAACGGCGGTGGGATCATCGTTGTAGTGGGAACGAATGTCAGAGTAGAGCTTCTCAACATCCATAACGATGGAGGAACGGAGGGTGATTTCCTCGAGAAAAGTGGCCCGGAGCGACGTGGAGAGTTGATCTTGAGTGAAAATGGGGCGAAAATTTTGAGGATTCAATTGGCTGAAAGCCCTATCCCCCTCTTTAGGGTAGACGTCCCATCGTCTAGTCAAAGCGTCAGGTTTAGCTCCGAGCTTACCCAGACGGAACCGGATAACCATATTAAAATGGCACAGGTATTCCGACCATCTGACTTGGCGACGAGTAAGGATTTTAGTCGTTGCGAAGTATTCCAGATTCTTGTGGTCGGTGACAACGTCGACCGGAAACCCGGACCTTCAAGGTAATGCCGCCATTGGGTGAAGGCATCGAATATGGCTAGGAGTTCTTTGTCGTGCGTGTCGTAGTTGAGTTCGGCCGGACCGAGTGTCCGGGACCGGAACGCAACAGGGTGGATTTCGCCGTCGTCTCCAATAATGGAGAGTATAGAGGCGATGGCGTAGTCGGAAGTGTCCGTCTCGACGGTGAGTTGTCGATCCGGAATCCAGTGCGAGAGTACCGGAGCTTCCGTGAATGCATGCTTGAGGGTGTCGAATGCGAGTTGGCAAGCCGGAGACCAATCCCATCGGACGTTGGAACGGGTGAGGCGAGTAAGGGGAACTGTAATCGCCGAGTAGTTCCATATAAAATGTCGATAGAAATTACAAAACCCAAGGAAGGACTGGATGTCCTTCACCTTCCGGGGCGTCGGCCAGTCGACGATGGCCGAGATCTTGTCCGGAGACATCCGGAAGCCGTCGGGCGAAAGGATGTAGCTGAGATATTCGCAGGTGGTGACGCTGAACTCGCATTTGGAGAGTTTGCAGAGGAGTCCGGCCTTTCGAAGCCGGCGGAGAACCTCCCGGACGTGTTCGGAATGTTGGGACGGATCATCAGATAGATCAGTATATCATCCAAGTAAATGATGACGTACACGTCCAACAGATCCGCGCTGAAAAGCAGCCGGAGCGTTGGTAAGGCCTTCCGGAACGACCTGGAATTCGAAGGGCCCATAACGAGAACGAAAAGCTGTTTTAGGCTCGTCACCCGGAGCGACCCGGAGAAGATGGTAGGCATGCCGGAGATCAAGTTTTGTATATATGCAAGCCTTCCCGGGAGCATCGAGGAGATCGGCAATCAGAGGAAGAGGATAACGATCCTTCTTCGTGATCCGATTAAGTCCCCGGTAGTCGACGCACAGTCGGAGGCTACCGTCCTTCTTCTTAACGAAGAGAATAGGGCTCCATGACTTGAACGGGTCGGGTATATAAATCCCGACTTTAAGTTCTTATCAATGAAGTCCCGAAGGGCAGCGAGCTCGGTGGGCGAAAGAGAGTAGATGTGACCGACCGGAGGCTCCTCGCCGTCCATAAGCTCGATTTTAAGATCGAATTCTCGATGAGGAGGAAGATTGTAGGCTTCCTGCTCGGAGAAAACATCAGCGAACTCATGATACTCCGGAGGTAAACCGGAGAGGTCCGGAGGGGAGGTGGAAGCAAACCGAGCACGGGTTCTTCCGAGGGAGTGGCGCGCAGCGTATATTGACAACAATCCTTGTCTCGAATGATGGAGCGGTAAGCCGCAGCAGACACGAGAGACACAAGCGGGCGAGTGGTGAACGGAGGAGGCACGGAGGCCTCAGGAATCTCCATAGAAGGAGCAGGAGTCTCCATGGAAGGAGCAGAAAGTGGCGGAATGTCGGAGTCGGTGTAGGCGCCATATCTGGGTCGTCTTGAACCGAGACGCCTCGTCCGTAGCCGGAACTACCGAAGCAGATCCCGGAATAGTATCCGGGGTTGTCGACAGAGATTCCCCCGGGGGACCGGGCCGGAAAGCGATAGTGGCTTCATTCCAGTTAATCAACGGATTAATGCGGGTGAGCCAATTGTATCCCAAGACCAGGTCGCACGGTGAATCGAGACGGGTGACGAAGAAGTCCATATATTGAACTTTGCCAGAAGGAAACCGGAGGAGTAGCCGGAGCATCCGGTCAATGATGGAAGAGGAGCCGTCGAGATACCGGAGTCGGACCGGTTTCACCGCGTACGTAGAAAAGCCATTCGATTCGCACATTTTCAAAGATATAAAACAATGAGATGATCCGGAATCAACAAGCGCACGTACACGGGAGTTGAATCCCGCGACTACTCGAGAGAGGAGAGATGGAGAGATGGTTGAACATAATTCCGGCTCGGAGATGTCCGGCCGGAGAGGAGATATATCGAGAAAGACATAAAGGGCGTTAAGTAAGAGAGCGGAAGCGTTGAGGCGAACCTCGGTAAGCACCCGGGAGTCAACACAACTCGGACCAGGTGCGGAGGGTTCCGAGCTGCTAATCAATTTTTTGACTCTGCAGCGGCGGCCGGAGCAGCCGGAGCCGCCGGAGCCGAAGTTGCATTACCGGAGGTCGAGGCCTGGGCAGCTTTAGCGTTAGCTGGCCCGGGCGCTTCTGACAGTTGTCGGCGGTGTGACCCTTGCCTCCGCAGTACATGCAGAGGTTGTTCTTCCGGCGACGCTCCCTTTCGTCCTGCTTGATCTTCCCGCTGGCATCGAGTTTGTCGGCGTAGGGGCGAGGGGAAGGTGCCGATCGGTTGACTTGGACTTGCCCTTACCCTTGCCTCTGGCACGTCCGGCGTTATTGCCTGAGTGGCCGGGATTGCCGGAGTCGGGAGTGGAGGCAGGAGCGTTAGAGGATTTGGGACTCTTACCGGAGCCCCTGTTGCCGGATTTGGGTTGCCAGATTGACCACCGGCAGCGTTGCCGCCGCCGGGACCGGAGGTTTCTCCCGGTCGCGCTCTCGGAGCTTCTCCGACTCGCGTTTCCAGTACCGGCCATCGATGATGCGTGCGACCATCTTCACTCCGTCGAGGTTGTTAACATAGTTGTGATGGACCATGTCATCCTTGATTCGACGGGGAAGTCCCTCATAGAACTGATACCGGAGAGCATTATCGCTCCACCGGGTGAGAACCGAGAGGAAGTCGAACTCGATGATGTAAGTGGTGATCCGGTCACCGGATTTCATCCGGCAAGCGCGAATCTTGTCCTCCGCATCCCCAACCGGATCGTGCGGCCCGAAGTTCAGGGTAAGTTCCTGAATGAAGACGGCAAAGTTGCCGTCCCAGGCCGGAATGATGGTCGGGTCGTACAGGTTGGGGGAAAACCACTGCTGAGCGCTGCCCCGGAGGTACGAAATGATGTACAGAATACGATCATCGTCCTCTGGAAAATCCTGAGGGCGCTCTGCGAAGTGCAAATAGCACTGGGTGAGGAAGGACGAGAGTTTTGCCGGGTCCGATCCATCGAAGGTGTCCGGATTTCGGAGATTGGATCGGCTGGAACGAGGAGGAGGAGCTGGGGGACGAGCAGTGAAAAGGTTGACCGCTTCCCGGAAGGTCCGGAGAGTGTCCACGAATAAGGTGCGGTCAGGATCCGGGTCCGGCTCAGCCGGAGCATCGGCACCACCGGGAGGGCCAGGTGGACCTCCGGGTGGACCTCCGGGTGGACCTCCAGGAGGACCTCCAGGTGGACCTCTGGGTGGAACAACTGGTGGACCGCCACGCCACCACCTCCACCACCACCACCTCCACCACCGCCGTCACCGTCTCCCTCGTTTAAAGAAGGAGTCGATTCGCGATCAGCGGGAGGATCATCATGAGATAAATGAAGGCTTCCGGCACGATGACGGCCGGTTTGTCCGGACTCCTCCGGAGCCTCTCGGATGTCCTCAGGGACCTCAACAAAGCGAGGGCCCTCAATGGGGGATGCGCTGCGTGCTGCAGCACGAAGTGGATGAGGGGAGACAGGGTACCTCACCGGGTTTTCAGGTGTCCGGGGATTGAGAACCAACCCCGGAGCGTTTGCCGGAAAGGATAAAGGTGGAGCAGGTGCAGCCCGAGAGAATTGCGGACCATAGCGAAGCGTCGGAGAGACTGGGTGTGCTGGATACATCAACGGTCCGAGAACCTGGACCGGAGTAGCTAGCGGAACGATCTGGCCGAACATACGGGATTCTCGACGAGGATCCCTTTCAGACCGACCAGAGTCTACACGGTCGATTTGTTCCGTGTTGGGGAGATTGGGATTAGGGAAGCGAGACATTGCCAGTCAGAGTAGTGGGATTGATAATACTGTTATATACCGAGCCGAGGAACTCAGGACCGGAGGGACCGGAAGACCGGAGGATCAGATGACCGGAGTATCGTCCGGGGCTGTATACGGAGGGATCACAACACCACAGGAAGGTAAGGGTGAGTGACTACCTTGACCGGCAGGTAATCCGAGGAGGGACAGGAGTCGGAGTACCGGAGGGGAGTAGAGAATGCGAGGGCGACTCAGTGCGAGGAGAAAAGCCAAGCAACGTTAATTATCAATCTCATGTACAAGACGTATTAAAGTGATATATATACTAAGTAGCTAATTGTATTCCCAAATAGGAAGGAAGGTGGTTCTTGACAATAAGACAAGTCAGGAGGGCTGATGGTAAGTCGTAGAACAATAAGGAAGAAGATGAGAAGACAGATAAACGGGAAACGCTCAGTAATCCTTCATTGCGTAAAAACCCGATTCGTCTGGATGACCGGGTGGCTCCGGTCAATGACCGGAGCCTAGGGATGACCAGAGGTGACCGGAACTGCCAGAAGGGAGTCGGTCGACGGAGGGAGGCTGCATGGATATAACAGCTCTCCGCTTTGCACTGAGTCGTCCTCCGGTTAATTCCCCGGTCTTCCTTCCTTCGCTGGCCTCGGTAGTACGCACATCCTACTGTCCTGTGGTGCTTGCGTTATCTCCCCATATACTTTCCAGAAGTTCTGATCCTCTGGTTCCCGGTTCTGGTTCCGGAGTCTCTCATCTTGTCCTTCCTTCGGCTCGGTATATAACAGGCTTCAAGAAACTGCAATGGACCTATCCCTCATCTCGATGACAATCACCCTCAGTGGCCACATCTTGCCACTGCCCCAAAAGCATGCCACCATTCAAGCCCAATGGCAAGACAGAAAACAGTTGCTCGTTGGCGACGTCCTCAATGCAATCTACTTGCATCTTATCAAGCCCCTTACTGCTGAAGAAGCATGAACAATGTCTCCAGACGAGTGGAACTCTGTGGCATGGTCTTTCAATGACCGCAACAGCCCTTACCATGACACTGGCACCGAATACCTGCGGCTCAACATTCTGAACGGATGTAGGAGGGTTTCTGGTTTAGTTTATATGAGTGAAACACAATTTCAGCTGAGTCTTTCATAGTCTGTTGTACACAGTCTACTTTTTATTCTTGAACTTTTTTGAATCATCTATGCACTATCTACTTATTTTCGTCTTGTAGTGGGTGATCATGACTTCCCGTAAGATAAATATATTCTGGTGGAATATTTCGCCGTGATGCCGAGGCACCTGTCAGGACCCCATCAGTTGGATCACCCCAAAACGAACGGATTTATTGTGCCATCACTCGACTTGATTAGAATCCGTTCGGGGGGTAAGTAAGTAGCTATCCTTCCAAGATTTTGGGCAGGCTGAATAAACCGTTTTGGGACGATGATCGTCACTCTTGTCACTCCGTCACAAACTCTCATCGTTATTGTTCAAGACCCTTCTTGCTACATCCTCACCAAGCATTCCTAAAACATCTGTCAAGTAAATTATGACCCTTCCGGCCGCTCTCACACGAACAGAAGACTCTCAATCAGTGTTTTTCTCGGCACCGTCATCTTCTGATATGCAGCTTTCGACGAGGTCATGCTTTCGACAGCAAGGCTTCTGTTAGGCCACGGAGTTGAGGGAGTAGCATTTACAGGTGGACTCCTACACATGAGAGGTCGCTTATGTTACATCTGTGTACTAAATTATAATCGTTGTTTGCGGGAAACATGAGCGACCTGAATATCCCCCGCATTGATCCCATCACTGGCACCCTCAAACATGCTCAGAAATTGCGCCAGACTATTTAAACCTTACGGGAAGTCACCCAGTCTTGGGCTTGTCTGTATATTATACTTCATTGACCAAAGCACGAATAAGATAACCGAGAACTCCATTCAAATTGCCGTGCAGAGTCTAAAATACAGTTGACTAAAGGTTCTACAAAGTCCAGTGTAGCATCCGCAAACCACAAGCTACGCTGCCAATTGCGGGCTGCCCCCGCGGCTTGCGAGCAGGTGCACATCGATCTCCTTGCCGAACTCGTCCGTCTCGTTCTTGCTCTTGTTTTTATTTTTATTCTTGTTCTTCTTCTCCTTGACCTTCTTCGGGAACTCGCTGTCCGGCCCGACGAGTACCTGTCCGGGGTGCCACACGTGCCAGAGGACGATCGCGACGAACATGGGGAGCGCCTCGAGGCAGTAGAACGGCGCCTCGTGCATCGTCAGCGGCGAGTACACGCCCGACGAGAACTCGATCAGGCGGAACACGATGCGGATCTAGTATTCATTCACCCGTTAGTTGAGGCACAGCTTAGTGACAGAGCGTGGACGTACGGTGATGAGGACGAGCGACGCGTACAGCACGCGCAGGAGCGTGCGCCAGTCGGTGGGCCGGTCGGAGAACGGGAGGCGGTTCATCTTGTAGTGGAAGCGGACGACGAGGCCGACGAAGAGGAAGATGAAGAACTGCTGCAGGCCGATGCCGCCCATGTAGATGTGGATGCCCATCAGCGCGATGCGTGACGAGTCCGCGTCGATGATCACGCCGCCGCCCGCTTGCATTAGGAACGCGCTGCGAAAAGAAAAGAATCAGACTTGAATCAAGTGGGCACTACGTGGGCGTACGTAATATCGAGCAGCACGAAGCACAGCGAGAGACGGCGTGCGTTGATGCCGAAGACGTGACGCTCAGGGAGGAAAAAATGCACGATGCGGCTCATGACAAGGTACGAGAACGCGTTGATCCAGAGCGGCGCGAGGAGGATGAGGAGCTGCGAAGGCGTGCCAAACGCGGCCGATGTGGTGTGCAGCACCGAAAAGACGCGCAGGACGAGCCCACCGGTCTCCCATGCGCCGGCCATAACAATGACCCAGCAGAAGGGCTTGTGGTAGTGCACGGCTTGAATGATGTGGGCGATGGTGGTGAGCCCGAATAAGACGGAGAAGAGGACGGCGGCGGGGAAGGACGGGCAGTAGAGGAAGTTGTAGTTCTCGGTGGTACGCGGGTCTGCGTCCAGGATGTTAGCTACTAGGTGCGACGTGCCGTCGCGAAGTCTCACCAAAGCATTGAACTTGAACCATGTTTTTGAAGGGCAAGAAGAAATAAGGTCGAATGGAGAAGGTAGAATGGTCGCCGAAAACTCAAGAAGGAAGAAGTTCAAGAATGATACTCATCCAGGAATACCCAAGGTCTTTATATACCTTGCCCAAACGCTAAACGCCGCAGCAGGGTTCATGGACAGATTTGAAGCGACGACTGCGAGATTGATGGAGGCTGTGGCCCACCCCGACGACTTGCGGGGGCATGCAAGGGGCATATCAAAGCGTCCGCTACGGACTTTTCCTGATCTCACCATAGCCGCAGTTGGAAACGGCCATAGAGGCAAAAAAAATTAAGCCGACATGAATCGGGGCACCTCCAGAATATCCACGGTGCATTCCGGGCCAGACTGAGACGAGGTCGAAGACACCGTTGAGTCACTGTTCAAGTTCAACGTTCAACTCCAAGCGTGATGTACACTGTTTGGTAGCGGCGGCACAGGGCAACAAACCCTTGACAAGAGCCTCAGCCATGGTCAGTGCCCGCCCCCCATCCCGCACGTCTGACTGACCCCGCCCAGAGCGACAACGCAGGTGCCTTTCCTGCCTCCCTCTTCCCCGCCCTCCGCTGACCCGCCGCAGAATACAAGGAAGCATTTGCCCTGTTCGACAAACGCGGCACTGGCGCCGTCCCGCGCGAGACGCTCGGCGACCTCCTGCGCGCGCTCGGCCAGAACCCGACGCAGAGCGAGGTCGCTGAGATCGTCAACGCTGCCCCACGCGACGGTGCGTGCCCCTGATCCGCCTGCCACCTACGCTCACGTTGTACACGCTAGTGGACTACAAGACCTTCCTCGCGATCCTGAATCGCCCCGACGGCTTCAAGCCCGCGGGGACACCCGAGGAGTTCATCCGCGGATTCCAGGTGTTTGACAAGGAAGGGAACGGCTTCATCGGTGCGGGTGAGCTACGGTACGTGCTCACACAGCTGGGCGAGAAGATGACGGACGAAGAGGTCGACGAGCTGCTCAAGGGCGTGCAGATTGGCGCGTGCGTCCCTCTCCCTCGCTTTCCCTCTTTCTTCCCTGCTCACTTGTGTTCAGAGACGGCAACGTCAACTACGAATCGTTCGTCAGGACGATCCTTAGTCAGTAGACGCTCCCTGTTTTCCTTCCTCTTGCATCAAATCAGACTGTGTAATATTACGACTGGAACTACTAATTTCTAAGTCTTGGTCTATTCCTCCGACACGTATCCGTCGTCGTCGTCATCCCCGCCCTGCTCCGGCGTCGTCGTCGTAAGCATCTGCACGACGAGCTGGCCCCCGCCCTGCAAGCACTCAACCGCCTCAATCGTCACACCACTCTCCCACTTGATCTCCCGTCGCGGGTACGCCAGCTCAAGCCGGAAGCCCCACCACCCGTTTGCGCCATCCTCCACCGCACGGATCTGCTCCTCCATCGCGCGCTCGACGTCCTCCGCCCCGCGGTGCCCGTCGGGCGATTCGAATGGATCACCGTCCGCGCCCATCTCCTTCGGCACCAGCTGCGCGTCGACAAACGCATACAGCGCCGTCACCGTGCGCGCGCCGCCGAAACGCCGCACGACGCGGCCCCCGTCCGGCAGGCGGATCGCGAGCCGTACACCCACCACGTCCTCCGCCCCGCCCGCCAGCGCTCGCCGCGTCCACCGGCGCCATTCCGCGCGCGCGTCCGCTCGTCGTTGCTTTTCCGCGTGCTCCTGCTCTGCACGTGCCGCTGCCGCCTCTGCCGCTGCCACCGCCTCCGCCTCGCGCGCCGCCACGTCCCGCTCCGCCTGCATGAGCGCCTCGATGCGTGCACCGTCGCGCCGCGCCGTCTCGCGGAACGCCCGGTCCTGCTCCGCGCGCAGCGCACGGTTTGCGGCGGCCTCGTGCTGCGCAGCGCGCAGGCGCGCGAGGAACGGCGCGACGCGCGGGAGGAGCTGCGCCTCGAGGTGCGCGGCGAGCGTCGCAGGGGAAGTCGGGCCGCTCGGCGGACCCTGGTGGCGCGAGAGGACGGTGAGCGTCGGCGGCGTAGTGGAGCTCGCGGCGGAGGAGCGCGATGACGGCGTGCGGCGCGGCTGGAGTGCGAGAAACGCGACGAAGGGGTAGGTCGTCGCCTGCAGCTTGAGCGCGGCCGAGTGCGCCTCGCGGTCGCGTACGTCGCCGCCCCACACGAGGATGTCATTGGCGGCGAGCAGGCGCACGAGCGTCGGGTCCGTGAGGGTCGTACTGGTTCGTGGTCAGTATAATACAAGTGCACTAGAATAGATAGGCCCGCACCGCTTGAATTCTGCGACGTCGTCGTGCTCCTCACTCACAAGCACAATGCACCCGATGCGGGCGTCGCGCTGACACACGCGCAGCGCTTCCTCGTATGTGCCAAGTGTAAAGTCGGGCAGCACGCGGCGGTCGCCCTCGGCGTTCGCACGGTGCGTGAGCGTCGAGGGACCCGCGTCGACGCCGGACGCGTCCGCAACGCGGCTCATGCACAGCGCGCCCGTCTCCTCCTCGAGCTCACGCACCCAGCGGTCGGCGCCGCCGTCGCTGCGTGGCGGCGTGCGGCGCGGGCGGAACAGCGCGATGTTGAACGTGAACGGGCGCGGGAGGGGGATACGCAGGACGCCGAAGACGAAGCGCAGGATGGCGGAGAGCAGCGTGAAGGGAAATGCGAGGATGCTGGAGAGGGCCCAGCCGGCAGGCGGGCGGTGCAGGCGGACAGGGGGCTGGCCCTGGTCGGAGTCGTCGATGTCGAACTGGGGGATGCGGGATGGGGGCCGCGGCGGGGGTACGCCGGATCCGAAGATGAGGTCAGCGGCGCGCTGGACGTCCCAGTCGACAGACTCGAGGACGCTTACGGCGACGTCGTCCTCGCCGCCGTTGGTGAGGTCGCGCAGCTGCGCCAGCGCCGCTTGTTGCGTCGTGCTCAGCGAGGTCATGGAGGAGAGGAAAGTACAGCACTTGGACACGTGAACACTGCATGAGCATCGCTTGAAGTTTGACTGCCAGCGTGCGCCCGAACAACACGTGTATTCACCCGCTGAGCTCGCAGGCGCTGGCATACCACTTTCTCGAAAAGCGATGGCGCTCAGAGGTCCTCTGGCTCTGTATTACATACACAGCGAAACTGAACGCTGTGGACTAGGCGTCCCCCTGACACGCTTTAGCTCTTGGGCAATAATCGAACGGCGGCTCAGTCATCCAAAGAACGTGGCGTCCCTATACGCACCCGAAACCCCGAGGTCTGACCAAACTGAGCGGCACTGTCCATTGGAATCAAGGAATTATTGACCGACCAACCTTTCAAACGCCGGGACTGCCCATACGAGATCTATTCCGCAGACGGGTCGTATAATATCCAAGACCCAGCTTGCTCTACCACTCCCAAAATGGACTCCCAGCATTCTTCAATTCTCTGTGCAAAAAACTTCTTGTATGTACATACCCTTGGTAAACCCGGACCGGTGTTCCCAGCTGGCATTAAATGATTTGACAGGACAAGCGCGTCGGGCTCGGGAGACGGGAAGCATGGACAATATTTTCGTTGGCTCATCCTTGGTCCCCGGCTACCACCATGTAACCCTGTCCGGGTTGAGCGCAAAATTTTGGCAGTTTTACCCTATGAAATTTCGTCCTTGGGGATCAGTTTTACTCGGCTAAACATTACAGTCATGTTTAGGATGACCGAACGCACAAGCTAAACATAACAGATGTTTAGGACTCTGCGGCCTAAACATAACAGTCATATTTAGACAGGGCCTAAACATAACAGTCCTGAGTCTGCGCAAACCTAACATGAACAGTCGAACTAAACATAACAGATGTACGAGCTAAACATGACTGTTAGGTTTAAGCCCTGTGCAAGTGGGCTGCGCGCAAACCTAACAGTCATGTTTGAACTTGAAGCTTGAAGACTAGGTCCTAGGCCCTAGTTTTACTCTATCTCGAGCAATGTTACACATGGTCGTTTCCGGGCTACGTCGCTCTGTGCGATACATCTGGCACACCAGCCAGCCCCCCGACGACCCGGAGTCGCTGTACGACGGCCTGCTCGCTGCCCTGCTCACCGAGCTCCGCAACGTCCAGGAGCACATGCTGTCGTCCAACACGAACCTCTGCGCGCTCGTCGAGAGCGTCGTGCGCCGCAGCGAGGAGTCTACGCCGCGGAACTCCCGCACGGTGGCGCTCCGGCGCTCATGTGGACGTGGCACGGAAAGCGCTACGTCGGCGTCGCTCACGGCGTAGGTACGTCGTCCCTGCACGTCTCTCTACCCTACTCACTCCTATCCTCGCAGCCGGCATCCTGCATACCCCGCTGCTCTGCCCAGCAGACATCGTGCGTCCGACATGCCCGCGATCCTGCGCACCGTCGAATGGCTCCTCAGCTGCCAGGACGCGCACGGGAACTGGCCGACGGCCGCGGGCGCCGCGCACGACAGCGAGCTCGTGTAGTACGACTCCTCCCTTTATCCTTATGGCTAGCTAATCCAACTGACTGGTGCCACGGTGCGCCCGGCCTACTCCTCTGCGCTGTCCTGCGCTGCGTGAGCCCCGCCGCGGACCCCCGCCTGCTCGCTACCATTGTGCGCGCCGTGCAGGCCGCCGCCGCGCGCGTGTACCACTACGGCCTCCTCGCCGAGGGCCTTGGCCTGTGCCACGGCGTCGCCAGTTCGGTGTATGCGTTGCTTGCCGCCGCGGACGTGTTGGACCGCGCAGAGGGCAAGGCGGGGAGCGCCAAGTCGCGTAGGGACGCAGGGAGCGACGACGCCAGCGCGCACTACTACTACCTCGCGCGCGCGGCGCACCTCGCGCACCTGGCCGCGGCGCCCAGCGCATGCACACCGATGCGCGTGCCAGACTGCCCGTTGAGCCTGTATGAGGGTGCCGCGGGGATGTGCTGCGCCTGGGCGGGTCTTGCGCCGCGCTGACGGTAACCAGCTCCCCCGTGCCGACCGCCGCGGGATGCCGGAGTTCGACGACGTGGAGACGGATAGGTGAGCGAGCTGGTGAGGCGTTGAAATGAGGTGTTGATGCTTTTTCTTTGGGTGGTAGGGCAGCTGGTGGTGCGTGTAGTTGCATTGGGAATCGAATCGAATCGTAATGCTTGTATTCTTGACTCGAATATCGAACAGTGTATCTCGCCGTGGTCTCGACTCACTGATTATGCTGGAGCTGGATGTATGCGTGTAGGAGTGTTATTTGTGTTACGCAGCATTGTTGAATGCAATGGCTCATCACCTCTCAGATTTATCTGGGCGTTCTATACCATCCTCGTACTTGCAATTTTGCCAATTAAAAACTTGATTGTAGACCTGGACTCAAAAGTGAACCCATCCACACTAAACAGGACCGTGGTTCCCATCGAAGGTCCAAAAGACCCACAGTGTACCGCAGTATTTTGAAACGACTCCCTTAAGGTTCGGTTCAAGGGAAGATTCCCGATGTTCAGTCAATGAAACAGTTCGCTCAATGAAACACGGGAAACACTGAGGTTCGTGGGGTACTACTATGGTTTATGAAAATATTTCCACGACGGTGTTTAGGCCGGTACCGCCCAAGCAATGGTCACCGCTGTATCGCATCCCGCACAACAAGATTCGGCAGCGGCTTCACGTCCGGGAGCATCATCCCCGCCTTCGCCGCCACGCTCATCATCACATCCTTCGAGTAGTACTCCGCCCACAGCCCGCCGTCCGCGACGTACGGATTGAGCAGCACGAACCGTACGAAGTCGTCCTCTGCACCTTCCTCAGAGTTAGTATCCCCACTCTCGCCCATGCTGCGGATCCCAAAGTGCACGATCTGGATCCAGAAGTACGTCATACTGACATGGAACGTGCGCCCCCGTGCCTGCGCGCTCTGCGCGATATATCGCTCGATGCCCGCGAAAATCATGTCCTTGCCTGCCAGTCACACAACAATCAGTACCGGCCTCTCAAATAGATAAAACCACCTTTCTGCCGCCCATGCCGCACAAGCAGCAGATACGCGATGCGCACATGCGTATAGTGGTCCCACGCAGGCAGGCTCAGCGCTTCAAACTGCCGCAGAAACTCATCCCCCGCAACGTCCGCCTCCGCGCGCTGCAGCCACTCCTCCAGCGTGCCACCAGTGCGTGCGTGCGGATCCGGCATTGCTGTCGATGCAATTTGACGCGGGACCCCCTTGCGCGCGCGCTCCATCGCCCCGCGCAGCCAGCCAAACGCGTCGGCCAGCGCGCCCTCGTCCACACTCTGCGTCAGGGTCACCCCCACGCAAAGCGCCGCACGCCCTGCCGTCGCGTGCGCGACGCCCCTCCGCACCTCGTCGACCGACATCACGTGCTGCAGATCCTGCTTCATCGCGAGGCTGCGTGTGTGTCCGGACGCGATATGTGAGTGCGGTTGGTGATAAATTTATAGATGGACGGCGCACGCACACAAGCACCGGGCGTTCCCTCGACGCGTGGTCCGCGTCCGCATACACCACAAGCGCGTCCATCACCGCGCGAAACCCGGCCACACTCTCCGCGAGCCGTGCGCGTTCGCCGCTGTCCACGAGCCTGGGGACCATCAGCTCCAGATCCAGCGGCAAACACAGGTATGATGGTTAGCACACACCACACGATTGCATCCGCGCGCGCCGCATACTGCGCCAGCGTGCCAACGACGAACCCGCGCGCGCACCCGCCGACGTCCCAGCACGTCAAGCGCAGCCCCGCCGCCGCCCCGCTCATCGTGACCGTCTCGACGTTGATCCCGATCGTCGGTATCGTCGTCACGATCTCGCCTGCAGTGTGTAAGTTCATCGTAAGTAAACGGCAGGTTGCAGGTGGCAGATATAGGGGGTGCGCAGAAGCAGACAAGACGGACCGAGTTTCAAACGATAGAGCAGCGTTGTCTTGCCGGTGCCGTCGAGCCCGAGAAAGACGGCCGTGAACCCCGCAGGCGGGTAGAAACGCTCGATTATGCGGCGGATTGTGTCACTCATGCTAAGTTCTTGGAGTGAGGGAAGACACAAAAGTCAAGTTTATAAATGCGAGAGGCCTGACGCCGTGTCGTCCTACGTGGTCCACGTCGACGGTGCACACCTGTCAGGCATCATGTCTGTACTGTCTCGGGAGAAACCGCAGATCGTGCTCCCTGTCTGCCCGATCATCTCGATAGAAATGATTGCACATTGAGTACAATGTACATATATAATAAAGGCTGGATTCGTGAGGGGACGGTGGACTGCAAGGTTCAAGATCTTATCTAGACAGGACCCGATTTGGGAATGTTGGAGATGGTGTTACAACACGTTGTCTGCAACGTTCAATCCGTTGGGCCCGATTCCCACCCCTTTCCTCCCTGGCCCGCCACGGCCTCGCGCGTGTGCCACTGACGCTGCACAACGCTCGTTTCTTGCATTTATATCCCTATTCTCCGCCCTCCTTGGCCGACACACAGTCTAATCTTTCATTCGACATGCCCGCCCCCCGCCCATCACTGAGTGCAGAGGCGGCACGCGCAGCCGCACAGCAGGCCGAGTTCAATGAGAAGAAGTGGGTATGGGTCCCCGACGACAAGGACGGCTACCTTGCTGGTTGGGTGAACAAGGAGGAGGGCGAGTCTGGCGAAATCATCATGGCTGCGGGGGGCGACGTACGTCGGGTTGTCTTCCGTAACCAGATATTCTGACGAAGATTTTTCAGTTTCGAAGAGTTCCGCTGTACGCACTGTCGAAAATGAATCCGCCAAAGTTCGATCGCGTCGAGGATATTGCGGACCTTACTTTCCTCAACGAAGCCAGCGTCGTCCACAATCTTCGTCTGCGATTTGGTTCGGGCGCCATATATGTTAGCTCCCGACCTTTCATCCTTCTGCCTAACGTGCTTACGCTTCCTAGACATACTCTGGCCTATTCTTAGTCGCCATTAATCCATACCAGAGCCTGCCGCTATATTCCGATGCTATCATCCAGCAATACCGCAATAAGCGAAGGGATGAGAATCCCCCTCATATATTTGCAGTCGCAGAACGGGCATGGGTTAACATGGGCGAAGAAAGGGAAAATCAGAGCATACTAATAACGTCTGTCCAACATATTTTTTTCACCGGCTTTATCTTGCTAAAGCTGATTCCAGAGGCGAATCTGGCGCCGGAAAGACTGAAAGCACCAAGAAGGTCATTCAGTACCTCGCAGCTATCGCCACAGATGTCCATCCATCCCATTCTCGCTCCCCTACCCTTGGAACTTCGACCACTATGCCCAGCGCCGGTCTTCCGCGCAGTGATTCGTTTAGAAAGGGCCACGCTGCTTCCCCGTCTATCTCCGGTGGCAGTGGGAGTCACCTGACTGCCAGGGGTCGCTTGGGCCTTTTGGAGCGGCAGATATTACAGGCAAATCCGATATTGGAAGCGTTTGGGAACGCCCAAACGCAGCGCAACAACAATTCCAGTCGATTCGGGAAGTTTGTCCGGATCACGTTTGCGCCCGATGGCAGCATTGCCGGCGCCAACATAGACTGGTATCTACTCGAAAAGAGTCGGGTGGTAGTCAGGAGCGAGGCGGAGCGGAGCTTCCATGTTTTCTATCAGTTGATGGCGGGCGGTGGGCCTTTGAAGGGTGAGCATATTCTTTCTTCGCAGCCGCAGTTTTTAATTGGCACCAGATAATCTCCTGCTGAGTGGAGGAGTAGAAGACTATGAATACCTCAACAAGAGTAGACGCGAGGTAGATGGTGTAGATGATAGAGAGGAGTGGTCTACCTTGAAGGTGAATTTTTTGCACTCCATTCGACCCCAGACTCACATTTAACTCTAGGGCGCACTTGATACCGTCGGCTTCACTCCTACGGAACAGTTTGATCTCTTCCGTATCGTTGCTGCTATCCTGCAGATCGGCAACATCGCCATCACATCAACAAGAGCCGACGATGCGGTTATGCCTGACCCGTCCCAGGCCGAGCGCGTCTGTCATCTCCTGGGAATCCCAGTCGCGGAATTCACGCGAGGCGTCTTACGTCCGCGTGTACTTGCGGGTCGAGAATGGGTTTCCCAGGCGCGTACAAGACAACAGGCCCTCGATGAGCTTTCCGCCTTGTGCAAGACGCTTTACGAGAAATCGTTCGGGGCTCTCGTCGATAGAATCAACCGCGCGCTCGACCGGCCCTCCTCAAAATCGACCTTCATCGGTGTCTTGGATATCGCAGGGTTCGAAATCTTCGAGATAAACGCATATGAGCAACTGCTCATCAATTACACCAACGAGAAACTTCAGCAGTTCTTCAATCACCACATGTTTGTACTGGAACAGGAGGAATACGCGCGTGAGGGCATCAAGTGGGACTACGTAAACTTTGGGCTGGATCTTCAACCCACGATCGATCTCATCGAAGCTAGTGGGAGCGTCATCGGTATTTTGAGCACCCTCGATGAAGAGTGCATCATGCCTCGAGCGACGGATTTGACCTTCACGAACAAGCTTCATGGTATGTGGGTTGGTGGTCAAGAAGAGGACGATCAACGGCATCCTGGGCGTGACAAATACGAGCCGTCGAGGTTCGAACAGGGTTTCATCATTCAGCACTACGCGGCGAAGGTGGAATACCGCACTGATGGATGGCTAGAGAAAAACAAAGATCCTCTGAACGACAATCTCACTCGCGTATTGGCAGCGTCCTCCGACCGCTACGTCGCCTCCCTTTTTGCCGAGTACTCCGACGCCCCTGTTGCGTCTGCGGGACCCGGAGGGGCGGGCAATATTTTCACTGCTGGGAAGAAACGCGCCATAAAGAAGGGCGCGTTCCGGACGGTCGCTCAACGGCACAAGGAGCAGCTTTCCAGTCTGATGTCCCAGCTTCAGGCCACCCAGCCCCACTTTGTCCGGTGCATCGTTCCTAATTCCAACAAGAAACCCGGACGCGTCGACGTCCCGCTCGTTTTGGATCAACTCCGGTGCAATGGTGTGCTGGAGGGCATACGTATCGCCCGTCTCGGATATCCTAATCGTTTGCCTTTTGTGGAGTTCCGCCAACGGTACGAGGTCCTGACGCCGGGGATCATCCCGCGCGGCTACATGGACGGCAGGGAGGCGTGTCGCCGCATGGTTAAAGCGCTTGAACTGGACGACGCCATTTTCAAGATCGGGACGTCAAAGATTTTCTTCAAGGCTGGAGTGCTGGCCGAGCTGGAGGAGCGACGTGATATGTTACTCTTTGAGGTTTCTCACGTTTGCAGGCTGTTGCGAGAATGTGGACAGCTAGGAGGCAAATGAAGAAAGTCTTGAATCGAGCGGTGGCAATCCGGACTATCCAGCGCAACGCCAGAGTGTATGGCGAGTTGAGGGAGTGGCCTTGGTGGCAGCTGTACACGAAGGTGCGCGGGTGAAGCATTTTCGTCTCGTTCGTTTCTCACTGTGACGCATAGGTCCGACCGTTGTTGGCTGCTACCCGCAATGACGACGAGCTCCGGAAGAAGGAAGCCGAGCTAATGCTTATCAAGGAGCGTGCGGAGCGTGACAAGCAGGAACGGGAAGCACTGGAGAACCTGAAGATGTCGTTGGAGGCAGAGAAGAGGAAGGTCGAGGAGGAGCTGGAGGCTGAGCGTGGTCTGGCTTTGGATAAGGATGCGCTCCTTGAACGAAGTAAGATGCACGAGAGCGAGCTTGAAGACGAGGTCGCAGCCCTGCAAGCCGATTTGGATCTTCTGGATTCACAGCTCGACCGAGTCTTGAAGATCCAGAAGGAAAGCGAAGAGAAACTCGAAAATCTCCGCCAGATGTTCGATCAAGCTGCCGAGCATCTTGTCCGTCTTGAAGCAGAGCAGAAAGAGTGGGTTAATAGGGAAGCAGACCTGAACAGTCAGCTGGCGGAGGCTCAGGACGAGAGCGAAAGTCTGAGGAGCAATCTCGACGAACTTCAGAAAGTCAGCGAGGAGCTCAAGAATCTCGCCTTGCAGCGAGAAGAGGACTTAGCCAGGGCGAAAGAGCGGAGCGATATCACTGTGAAAGAGCTCGAGGGCAAACTTGACGTGGAACTGCGAAAGACGTAAATTTTCTCCATACATCATCGATTAGCGGCTAATATTGCATAGCGAGCTTATCAAGAGCCAGACGGAGGGTCTGGAAGAGGACGCTCGGCAGGCCCACCAACAACTTACGGAAATGGCCCGCACCGCAACAGAATACTCGAATATGTTCCAGAAGAAGGAAGAGCGAATCGCTGCTCTCACCGAACAAGTGGCCTCCATGAAGAAACTTCACGGGGAATCACTCACGGAGATTCTTGCGCTTCAGAGCGACATCAATACGCTCGATGCTCAATTGGAAGCCGAGAGGGGAGACCGGGAGAATGAGACCGAGATACGGACGAAGCTTCAGGCTGAGTTGGATGAGTTACGGGCTCTGATGGAGGCGAAGACAAGCGAGGCTACTCGCCGCGACGAAGTGGAAAAGAGCAAGGAGCAGGAGCTTTCAGACTTGCGGCAACAAACCACAAGATTACAGCAAGACCTCACTGAGAGTCGTCGTCAGCTATTGGACAGTCAAAAGCAACTCAAAGTGGACTTGGATACTTTGGTGCGCGAGCACGCGTCGCTACAGGAGAGCCATTCGTCACTCTCGGAGCGTGAGCGCTCCGCCCAGTCGGACCTGTCCAATGCCCGAGCCGTAGTATCAGAATTGGAGAAAGTCAAGCGCTCGATGGAATCTGAACTACTATCATTGCGGACACGTCAAAACAACTCGGAAGGACAGCTGGCCGATACCAGAAAAGCGAAAGAGGTAGATACTTTCACATCACGTCCGCCGAGATGCGGTTCTCTAAGTCACTTTCCAGGCTCTCGAGCGGCAGTTGGCCGCTGCTCATGGAAAGTATCATGACATCGAGGACCTCATGCTCCAGCTAGAAAGAGACAAGGGTACTCACGACCGGCAACTTGAGGCCGCGCGAAAACAACTCGAGGGCGAATCGTCCAAGCGTGCACAACTGGAACAAGGGGTGTCAAGTCATAAGGCGGAGCTCAGCAAGTACAAGGATCGCAATACCAAGCTAGATCGTGAGCTGAATAAAGCGCTTTCGGAGTTGAAAGCTCGAGAATGGGAAGTCAAGCAGCTGGAGTCCAGACAGGACAAAACTATCGTAGAGCACGTTCACGTTCTCGAAGAGGCCAAACGAGTGACGGACCGGCAACTCGCGGAGGCTCAGGCTGAGTTGCAGAAGAATACTGCTTATATCCGTTCGCTGGAGAAAGCCAAGACTCGTCTCGCTGGTGAAGCCGAGGATATGGCCAGAGAGATGGAGCGAGAGCGTGTCGAGCTGCGGACAAGGGAGAAGGCGGCGAAGGCGCAGGAACAGAGAGCGGCAAGAGCTCTAGCAGATGTGGAGAGGGATCTTGAGGGGAAATATCGGGAGTCCACGGATATGGAGGTCTTGCGACAACGCCTGACGGAAGAATTGGAAGACGAGCGAGAACAGCACCAGAAAGATCTTGCAGAACGAGATTTCGCAGCGGACCAGACTCGTAAAAAGTACCAAGGTACGGATGGTTGGCCAAGCTCTAAGGTGACACATCGTTGACGCGATCTCATTTTTTCTAAAGCGGAATTGGGACAGTTAAGTGAAGGTCAGACTGAAATATCATTGCCGCCATTCAGCTACTGAATACATCGCCTTTCACTAGAATTGCAATCTCAACGTGACAATATGAGTCGGTTGCGCGAAGATAACCGAAAGATTCGTTCTGACTACGATGAGCTTCAACTTCGCTACGACGACGAGGTTTACAACAGCGGCGGGTGGAAGAAAGAGAAAGAGCGCATGGAGACAAAGATCGGGGACATCACCAGGGCCTATGAATCATCCACTGCTGCTCAGGCCGAACAACAGTCTCAAATTGTCACGCTCCATTCTCAGGTCCGAGAACTACGCGGCGTTCTGGACGATGCTGAAGCCGATCGGGTTTTACTCCAAAAGGCTCGGCGCGCATTGCAAGCCGAGTTGGAGACCATCAAACTCGACCATGTCGACACCAACAAGATGTCATCCGACCGAGAGTTCCAACAGCTTCAGTTGAAGAAGCTTGACCTCGAACGATCCTTGGAAGAACAAGAGGATCGCGTCTCCAACGCCTTTGATCGCATGAAGAAAGCCGAAACATATGCCAACGAGTGTCAAATCGAACTTGGTAAGGTTCGGGTCGATAATTCTGAATTAGACCGGTTAAATGTGAGTGACTTTACTTGCGTTATCAGCTAGATTCTGAGCTTCAAACTTCAGGCCAATCTGGAGAAACAAGTCAAGGAGCTCAATGTGCGGATTGTGGACCTCGAGACAAAGTCGTATGTGAATTCTCCGCGGCCAACTACCTCGCGCAGAATGGAGAGTCGCATAGAAGAGTTGACCAACCAACTCAATCAGACGAACAAAGACAGAAGGTGAGGGTGTACGTAACATATCTCCGACAAACCGGTTTCCTAATTTCACTGAACCAGTGATACTTCGCGTCTGCAACGTTCTGCAGACAAGATCGCTCGCGATGCCAAGTACCAGTTGGCCGAAAGCGACCGCCAGCGTGCGAAACTCGAGGAAGAGAGGAGAGCTTACGAGGCCCAGATACTGACATTGAGACAAGCTATGGACGCTATGGTATGTGAATTTCAGCCGTGTTGTACCATTGCGCTGATCCTCATGCAGCAAACTGAGGAAAGCGATCTTCAATCTGCTAAACGTCGAGCAGAGCGTGAAGCAGCAGATTACAAACAGAAGGCGCTGAAGTAAGGCGACTTTAATTTCACCAAATTCTAGCTGATTCGTCACAGCCTCGAACGAGAACTTGAGAGACTCCGGAATAGGCTTGATCGCCCAGCGTCGACACTTATGGACCGATCCCCCGCCGCTTCTCCACGAAAGTAACATTTTTTCATGCCATTAAATTATTCATCATCTGTATTGTAAACATTGCATTTCATATAACATCGCCCTCTGGGCAGACTTGGTTCCTCCATAAGGATGAAACATGATCCGGCTGTTCAGGGACACGTGTACCATTAGTCACACTCACAGTACTCGTAATCGTCTTCACGTTGTTTTAATCATGCATGCTGACAAAGAGTTGATCATACATGAGGGTGAGTGGCCGGCAAGCGGCAGGGCACAAACAGAATATAGGGTAGAATTAGTGAGGGAACATATACTCATAAGAGCAGCAATTTTTTGCAAGTTGAAGCCCCATTGCTTTAGGGTCATTGCAAGGTCAGCAAGGCCAACTTTGTGCATGCAGATTAGTTCCCTCTGTTCTCAGTACAAGGAAAACAATTTATTGGGGTATTAAATATTTTACCAGAGACACTGGTTGAGCATTTCAATTTTTTCGCCTTCTTTTTCAGTGAAAAATGTTGTTTATTTTTCAGACATTTTTCACTGAAAAAGAAGGTGAAAATTTTAAAACATTTTCAGCACTTTCTCGATTCAAGGTGAAAAATTCGAAATAAAATAAGAAAGTGATGAAAATGTTTTGAAATTTTCACCTGCTTTTTCAGTGAAAAATGTGTGAAAAATAAATGACATTTTTCACTGAAAAAGAAGGTGAAAAATTTGAAATGTTCAACCAGTGAGAGTCTTGAAATTTCCGGGGTACCCATGAAGAGTTGCAAACATTCTGAACACTGTTGCTTTTTGCTTGGGTGTTTTACTTCTGATATGCACAAGTTTGCTCCAGGGATTTCAAAACTGTTAAGAATAATGACAAAGCTTCCTATCTCTGTTCAGTTTGCTGTCAGTGCATTTTCTTTGGGAGCATCCAGAAAAAAATTGATGTTGAAAACCACCTCTGCGACAATAGAGTATGAAATGGTATGAAGCATGGCTCGATACCAATGGCAGTGGGGTAAATTCAAAAAATAAAGATGTTAAATCACAATAAACATTGCGGCTCAATACTGATGGCGGTGGCCAGTATTGGATACCAGCAGAGTTTGAATTACATGTGACATCAGTCCGATGCTTCTGTCACATGCCTGCTCCAGTTCTCCAAACATGTTTGCGGTCATTCTGTTGTGTTTCAACCTGAGGATCAAGCATGGTATACTCAGAATGTTCCAAAATGCAAACTACATTACATTGGGATCCAAATCAGCTGAAGAGACACTCAATATTGAGCCGAACATAATCAAACTATTTCTATGCTCAGAACATATTGGGTTGTACATGGCCAATCTGTCTGGATGTTGAAAGGATGTCAAAGGACCTGATGCTGACAAGAAGTTGGGCCTATGTCTCAAAAAGATTATATGATGTCCTTTCGACATTGCAATCTGTAATTGTTTGATCATTTTTTGAGGCATACGTCTGGGAGATATTCCCTGCTAAGGTTGGCTGGTCATCACCTGGGATGTTTCCACGTCATTTTTTAAAAATGTGGCCCAGGCTTGAGAATGATGTCAGCCTGAGGTCAGCACTAGTATCATCAGGACATATTTTCGAGGCTGGCTGAACATACACAGTGTCCACTGCACACTTGGCTAGATCCTACTTCACTATAATACTTATGGCTAGCCCACATCCTATATAATATTGTTGAAATCTGATTATATTCTTGGATACTGCTGATCATGATGATACATGGACACTGAGGGTGACAATATACAGGAAGAACTACAGTATGTAACAATGCCATGCACCCTGTGTTCGCCGCACATCCTGCTATTGCAGCACACCACGCACAACTGACCAATGAAGACCGATCATACTCAGCACACCAGGATGAAGCAAGCACGTGGCATGGTGTAACCAACTGATCATAGGATATTCTATACTCAAGAAAGATTCAGTTTGGAGCATACAGCACAGCATGGGTACCACATACCTGCTGGTTTTCCAACAGGAGGACCACACTATGCTGATGAAGTGGCAAATCAGACAAGACCAGTATATAAGAAGAACATGGACATACCTGAGCCAGAACTGTAGCAGTAATGTGAGCACTGTGGAACCAGATGTCAGGATGACCGTGAGGTGACATGTTTTGTCGTGACTTATGTTTTCATGAAGGATTCAATGGCATGAGAGCATGAACATCGCCCTGGTCCAGTGAGTCTGGGAGAAGATCATATCACATCACAACAGCGGTGTCTGTGGCAATGGCGACCTGTGTCATTGTTGAGACTAAACAAAATGAAAGGGATGGTCACACAGCCGGCAGGTCCCACGACCGTGCTTTCATGGTGTTTGAAAGGCGTGGGTCAGACCTTTGCCATGGCGTTGCACAAACGTTTCACCGAGCATCGCACAAACGATCATTTAGGTCCCCATTCGGGATAGTTGGTCCCACCCTGTCAGGCTTCTTGTATTCGAATTAATCACGGATCGTCCGCGTGACAGAAGGTCGAGGAGAACACGGAGGGTGCGAATGACCGACGTTCTGAACAGATTTGAGGCACTGCGTAGTGGCAGTTCGTCTGATTGATACGGGCTCACAAATGGTAGATAAGGGGGGAATGCTGTATTGAAATCATCCGACCCTCCGCTCTTGCCTCTATGGCCAAGCAGGTCATCTGCACCTGCCCGGACTGCATTAAACAGCATGTTATCATCGGTGGCCGCCGAATACAAGGGAGGAAAACAAGTCAGCAAACACGACGAAATCATGAAATTCAGGCCACTGCCAATCGCCCAGCGAGTTCTGCCCATCCGGCAGGTGTGGTGGAAGATTCAGATGAGGAGGCAGAATTGGGTGATAGAAGACGGTCAACCGGTGTGCAGCCATCCCTCTAAATATTTTCCCGCTTATCCATGCTGGTACATGTAGGACTTGTGTTGAACGACCTTCTCATTATCCAACTCTGCGCTGCCCTAGTTGTCTGGCTTAACTTGGATGCTCGAGTCAGCCGTGAAACTGCGAACACCATCCTCAAAGCTGTCCAACTCATAGTCAACACTGCTCTGGAGCTTCTGCAGGTTGCTTTACTGGCTCAGGGAATCGCGGTTCAGATCCTGAAAGTCAAGATCCCCCGGGATCTTCGAACCCTTTATAACAGATTTACCCAGGAGCCAGAAATCATTCGTACTGCCTGTTGTCCCAAGTGCTATACCCTCTACCCCTCACTGGAGAGCATGCCGGAGAGGTGCACAGCGAAGGTCTCGAGGAACTCGAGGCGCAGGTGCAAAGCAGAACTCTGGAGGACCCAGCATCTTGGAAAGGAGTCTAAACGGGTTCCAATAACAACCTTCAATACCCAGAAATTTGACACTTGGCTTGAATGGTTCCTCTCTCGTAAATCCACAGAGGATTATCTTGCCCAATCATACCAGAGACCTGCCACTGCGAACGGAGCAGAGATGACCGATCTTCAGGACAGTCCATGGTGGAAAGAGCTTAAAGCTTTGGGAGACAAATACAACCTAGTATTTGGCTTATATATAGATTGGTTCAATCCGCGCTCAAACAAACTTGCTGGTATGTGGATCAGACTATTTATTCTTGGGAGCATACTTAGCTAGATAAATCAATAGGCAAGCAAGTTTCCACAGGCACTATTATCCTCTATTGCCTGAACCTCCCTCCCGAAGTTCAATATTTACCAGAAAATGTCTTCATTGTGGGTTTGACCCCATCACCCAGCAAGCCCTCAGCTGCGAATCTGATACCCTTGCTGGATCCACTCATGAGAAGCTTTCTCGAATATGATTTCCCCGGCAAAACGATCCACACTTACTACCATCCGGAAGGGACCAAAGTTACGGCCAGGATTATTCCCCTCGTTGCAGATCTACCAGCAGCAAGGGAAACAGGTGGCTTCCTGGGACATGCTGCCACAATGTTCTGCTCCATGTGCCTTCTCCAAATCGATGAGAGAGCTAGAATGGACTATTGGCTATGGCCAATGCGGGTTCCGGCTACTGTACTCAGGCAGGCAAAAGCCTGGTTTCGAAGTCCAACTAAGAAGGCAAGGACTGCTCTGCAGAAGAAAAGCGGGGTCCGATGGTGCTCTCTACACCTACTCCCATACCGTGACCCTGTGAATGACACCATCCTGGGTTTCATGCACAATTGGCTGCTGGGTGTCCTGCAGCACCAGCTTCGTGTCCTCTGGGGAGTGGGGCGCGATGTCCAACGTAAAAAGAATCTTGCGGAGTTTGACGCAGATGATGATGATATGTGGACCGATGATGACATTTCAGATGCTGGTGGAAAGGAGGATGCAGATGATGTGCTTCAAGATGAGGCCAGCTTTGATGCTGATGAATTTGCTCTGTGGAGGGAACAGTATATGCGGGCCATGCAGTCTGATGAGGAGGATGATGATGACAATGAAACTCCAAGGGGGAGCCCAGCACCAGATGACGATGATCCGATGGATGGTTCGAATTCGAATGCTACACCTGTTCCAGAATCGAAACCCCCAGATGACGATGAAGCTGAGGGTGATGATGACGACTTTGAAGATATTGCTGTCCGAGGGACCTGGAAATTTACCAAGGAACGTCTGGAAACTATTCGCCAATGCATTCGGGAGGTATCAATGCCCTCCCATGTGACCCGTCTGCCTGGGAATCTGGGTGATCCAGCACATGGAAAGCTCAAGGCGGCTCAATATCTCACACTCTTTTCCGTCATTCTTCCACTCGTGTTGCCAGAGATGGAACTCGACGATGATCCAAACCGGCATGAAGCCATGTTCCAAAGCTTTTGTGATCTAGTGGCGTCCACAAATCTTGTCTCGTCTTTCAAAGCCTCCAAATCTGCATCTGATTCATTTATGAACATTTACTCTTCCTATTTCTCTTCCATTCAAACATTATTCCCGGACATTGATGTCCTCCCCTCCCACCACAACGCAATGCATATCCCAGGGATCCTCAATAACTGGGGTCCTCTGGCCAGCCAGAACGAGTTTATGGGTGAACGGATCAACAACATGTTACAAAAAATAAAAACCAACGACCACTTCTGTAAGTTTATTGTCTCTGTGTACCAAGTGCAGTGCTAATATATACGAACAAATTTAGGGGATATGGACTATACAAGGCTTTTGGGGTTTGCTCGTCTTGGGCGGGTACTCGCCAGGAAGCATGACAAGAACCTCCAGGATGGAGCAATGCGAGACCTCACCGATATTCTAGACCCCCCAGATCCTAAGACGTCACCAGCTGATGTGCTGAATGACGAGGAGTTGGCCAGATTCTGGGGCAAAAAAGTCGCGAGATTCCAAAGCCAGTATACACCTGGATTCTGGAATACCTCGCCTTAACTGGAGAGGAAAAACTCAGCTTCTACGGGACTCGTAATGCAGCTGAGGAAATTACTCTCCCCAATCCCGAGTATAGGTCTATGATCCTGCCACCCCGAGGCAAGCAGCTCCTGAAATTCCATGTGGACAAGCGCACATATCGTGCAAACTCCTCCCATGCGGCCAACAGTCTTATCCAATTTTATGATCCAGGCACCAACCGAACAGAAGAGCAGACCTCCCTCGGGGTCATTACCTCTATTTTCACAATCCCCCTTGACAACATTATGCGAACATTTGTCGTCGTCCACAGGCATAGAGCCGTCCACGTCCCGGTCTATGCGGACCATCCGGAATTGAAAACTGCTGTGGTGGAGTGTGAGCGCCAGGCTGACGGTATTGTAATTGAACCAAAACACGTTATCACACATTTGACAACCTGGAAACGTCCAGCAGAGGTTTACCATACTCAGAAGCCTGTATTGACCGTCTGCTGGGCTCTGAATCGAGGGCGTCGATAGGTCCTTTTTTTTTGTCTGATCTTGACCCATGCCTCCCTACGTCAACCCTACATAGATATCCCCTGTAAATTTGTAATACTTAGCCGTTATTTTTTTCAAAGCTCTTTTGCTGTTCAATTGCAGCCCCGAATTTCTATGTCCTCGTCCGAGCAAGTTGAACGCTAAGCTTGACAGTGTATATGTAATCTTAGGGTGTAACAGTGCTCTGTGGACCTACATGACTGTCCGCCAGCAGTCGAATCGGGCCAAATTTGGGCGGGCGGGGACCGTTTTGATGGCTGATCGTGCTGTGATGGAATCAGCTGTGACACAGCTCTTTTTGCGCCAATACTACCCGCTTCCCGCCGCTTCCTGCTCCCCTCCAGGCTTGGCTGCGGCCCCAAACGTTCTGCCCAAGCCTCCCAATCACCATCTTGCATACCCTCCCCCCTTTCCGGACCTTTCAGCCTCATTGAGCACCGGGTGGCACCCGCCCGCTTCCTACCGCTGCTTTGGTGCCCGCCGCCCTCCAGCGCTAGCTGCCGCCTGAATGGTGGTTGCAGCACCTTGCGAGACTCCTCCCCCGTTGGCCCACCTCCTTGGCGCCGCTCCTCGGAGCCCTGGACACCCCCTGACGCCGCCGCTTCCCGCCGCGCACCTGCGCCGCTTCCCGCCGCCCTCCAGCACCGGCCTCGGGCTGAACGGCGTTCTAGGCACGTTGCGCAAGCCCTGGCCCATCGCCCGATGCCCCCAGCGCTGCCTCTGGGGTCGCTGTACCCCGCCTCACACCGCCGCTTCCCTCCCCGCGCGCGCGCCGCCTCGCGCCGCCCTCCAGCGCACGCCTCTGCCTGAATGGCGCTGTACGTGCGTTGCGCGAGCCCTTACCCATCGCCCGCCACCCTCTTCGCCGCTCCTGGGGCCCTGGATACCGCCATATGCCGCCGCTTCCCGCCGCGCGCCCGCGCCGCCCTCCAGCGCCGGCCCCGGCCTGAACGACGCTCTAAGCGCCTTGCGCGGGCCCCTCGCCCTCGCCAACTATCCTTGGTGCCGCTCCCGGGGGCCCTGACGCCGCCTGACGCCGCCGCCTCCCGCCGCATACCCGCGCCGCCCGCCAGCGCAGGCCTCAAGCCCCACCCCATTGCCCGCTGCCCTCGCCGCCGCTCCTGGGCCCCTGGACGCCGCCTGACGCCGCCTTTCCCCGCCGTGCACCCGCGCCGCTTCGCGCCGACCTCCAGCGCCGGTCCCAGGCTGAAAGACGATGGGTGCATCTTCCGCAAGCCCTTAACCATCGCCCACTGCCCTCGCCGTCACTCTTGGAGCCCTGGACGCCGCCTGACGCTGCCGTTTTCCGACGCGCGCCGGGCCGCCTACCCCCGCCGCTTTCCGCCCCACGTCCCCCCCACGTCCGCGCCGCTTCATGCCGCCCTCCAACACCAGCTGCGACCCCATCAGTGCTCTGCACCCCTCACCCATTTCTTCCTGCCCTCAGCATTCCTGCTGCGGGCCCCGGGCGCCGTCTGACCCGCCGCCGCCACCCCGCGCCCGCCCCGCTTTGCGTCGCCCTCCACCGCAGCCTGCGGCCCGAATGACGGCCTGCGCATCTCGCGCGACACCGGGCCCATTTCCCCGCAGAGCTCCTGCCGTTATAGATGAACCACGTACCGTAGAGCCAAAATAATCGCAATATTCAGTTGTACCTCTTGATGCTGCACATTCAATAAATCAGAAGATATTTCCTATACAGCTTAGATGGACAAAACAGAGGAAGAGCCCTCCTGTGCGAGCACGTAGGTCGGTGGCGGCGGGCCTTTGGAGGCGGGTGTAGAGGACGCAGGCGTCTAGGAGTTGAGCGGGGATGCGGCGGGGTCTTAGTGTGCTCCTCGTCCTCGTGTGCGCGGCGCTCGGCGTCCGCGTGCAAGATGGGCGTCGACTTCGGAGGACAGGGAAAGAATCTATTGATCAAACTAAACTCGCAATCATCTAAACATCCTCATCCATGTCCATCTCAGCACCATCCTCGTCGTCGGTGTCCCCGAGATTAATCTCAACCTCTTCTTCGTCGACATCAGAGTCGGGGATTGCGTCAATCTCCTCCTGGGTTGGAACATCATACTGCTCCAACACGTCGTTACCGTACATCGCCATAAAGTCCTTTTTCCCCATCGTCCTCCACTCCTCGTGCGCCTCGTCAAACGCAAAGTCGGCAAGTGGAAAGGCCACACCGGTTTTTACGTACCGCGCGCGCTCCTTCACCGTGAGGGCGTTGTAGAACTCGGGAGTAAAGAAGTCGATGGGGACGTCGAGCGGCAGAATCGTCCCGAAATTGGATGTGGGTGGCGGAGGGTCAGAAAGAATCCGAGGATTAGGCTCCCTGCAAGAATGAACCATAAATCAGTGATGGAGCGACGAATGACAATGTTGATGTTGGATTTACCTTTGACCCGGCTTTGCATTGCGCCTGCGATAGGCCTCCGCAGCCGGATCGATTTCGACGGTCAGGAACTGGGTAACGATAGGATTCCGACCCGGCTTTTCGCGGACGTGGTCACCCTCGTCGTCAGAGTGTACCTCCGGGACAAACAACATGCGCTGAACTGGCTTGCGGAGGCCGGCTCTGGCCGCCGCATCGAACCGAGTTTTGCAGAGCTGCAAATGGTTCGTAAGTGCGTGTATAAAAACTTGAAAGTGCAATAGGACAGAAGCACGTACCCTCCCACGACCCTTGAATTCGATGTCGTGCTTAATTGACTGTTTGAGACTGCCCGGGCGCCGACACTCCATTTTACTCTTCTGAGCGATAGTACCGTAGAGATAGTTGTCGTACATGTCGCCGAGAAGCTCAGTGTCCTCTGCGATACCCGCATTCACCTCGAGGGCGGTGAGGGCCTGCGAATCGGCGAGGAACTGGAATGCTGATACTGCTAAGTGGCGGTGGAGTTGATTATATTTGGACTGTGGCGGCCCGTCAAGGTCGGGATGAAAGCCTTTCAGGCCGGCCTTCAGGATCATGGTGAAGACGGTGGCGAAATGGGTCTCAGGGATACGCGCGATATCGTTGGTGATGGGGCCAGTGATTCTCTCAGCATCCCGCTTGAGTTTGGTGGCGAGGTCCCTCCCTGCGCGGACAGCGGTCCTGGAATCCTGGATGAGACTTTGCAGATGCGCGCGAACGTCCTCGATGTCGTCGAAGCGCTTGTCGTAGTGCTTCATGGCGTCGGCGGCGGGAGGAAGGACGTCCTTCTGAGTAAGGAGGCCGCAGATCCCCCTAATAAACCGTTGAAAGATGCGCTACCAAATTTGATAAGTTGAGAGCGTGAAAGAGTGAAAGACGCGGACACACCTGTGTCTGCTTCGCCTTGGCGGGAACATCCCCTGGCTGAATGCCCCAACGGTTACGTGGCTTCGACATCCCACTCCCACCTGCCGCGGTTTTCTCTTTGTCGGCGGCACCAGCAGCTGCGCCGGCGGCGCCAGCTGTGGTATTGGCCCCGGCGCCAGGAGCACTTGAAGCACCCGATGACGCCCCCGATGTACCCGTTGTACGCGGTCGCTTTGGGTCAGGGGCACCACCGTTGGCGTCTGGGTCCTCGGCGGCAGCAGGTTTGCGCTTGCGCGAGGTACCGTTCGTGCCAAAGTTTACTTTGGTTTTGGTCTTTTTCTTCGGAGAGCCCTTGGGTGGAGTTGTATTGAGAGCCATTGGGAGTAGAGGAGAGGATAGTGGAAGGTTTCGATGAAAGCTGAAAGCTGAAAGAACGTAATTGGTACCGACGGATCAAGTGATGAGAGTGATCTATGGCCCTCGAGGCTTCAACGTGGTCGACGGCGCTGCATACTCAGAAAACAGAATCAACCAAGAGGGAACAGCAGTCCATGGAGTGTATGACACAAAATATGCCGTTCAATGCATGGACAGCTTGCTTGCAACGAGACGATTCCCCCATCCTGGCAGCAGCACGACAGAAGTATGCAGAAAGCAGCGGTTGCGATGAGTATAGCTGAGACAGGATCGACGTTTTATTGAAGCGGGAGGGCAGTATGAAGTGAATTCTTCCTAGCGTCGAACAGGGATTGGGAGAGCGCACGGCGATGGTGGTGGTCAAGAGGAAGCGGACGTCGTGTTCTTTCCCACCCCTGTTCAATCTTTGATGGATTCGCAAACGCTTGTGCAACGCCATGGCAAAGGTCTGACCCACGCCTTTCAGACGCCATGAAAGCACGGTCGTGGGACCTGCCGGCTGTGTCAGATGGGTGAGGGTGGAAGGAAGAACAGAGGGTGATGTACACGGACTGAGGAGCACGTCAACAACCTTGGTCTGGAATGTGCCAACACCAGTGTTTCCCAGGTTGATTGAGGTCAGTGAGCCATTGAGCAGGGTCGCATTGGCAGCCATGTTCACAGCTGGTGTCAGCCTATTTAGCATGTCATGGCTTCAGCACAGGGCACGACACAGCAGAGGAGAGAAAGATGCACCAGGTTATATGTGCCCTGGGCAATCACCATGCTGCTGCAGGAGAGGACTGTGGGTGCCTGCACCATCTCAGTCACATTGCTCACAAAAGAAAAAGGAAATGGAATTCATGCGCTGTGGCGATAACATCCTGCACAGCCTTCTTCATGTCAACAGCTGACTGGTCTGTGACCATGCCTGGCCAACAGATGTTTTTGAGTTACCACCAAGGTCCGCTGCATCATCGTGCCCCACGAGGTTGTCAGTCAAGATGTTGATCGCCATGCCCATTGCAGTCTGCATTGTTGTCCATTCAGTGTCTGGCTGTCATCGCTGCTGCAGCCACCACCATGGACGTGACCAAAAAGGCTGTCTTGTCTATGCCTCTTGTTAGCTCACTGGAAGACGGAATACAGGCATACCTTGTGACAGAGATGTACCTCTCCCAGAAGGCTGAGGCTAGAGCATTGTGCATGGGTCTTCCGAACAAAAGCAAAAGCATCAGCAGTGGCACTGTCTGGTACAATGAGGGACACACTGGCTTTGAGTTTTATGGGACCTGCAAGGCACAATAAAAAGGATCTGAAAAAGCAACAAGTCCAATGTTGTATTATGTTTACCAAGGCCAGTGAGGGTTAAACATTAAACATTAGGAATTCAGTCCCAGCCAGCAGAACATGCTCTGATAATAGTGAACTGCAAGTGGACATTCGAGTTGGACATGGGTGTGATAACTGAACAAGGTCTGAATGAGATCAAGGCCTGAGCTATGACATATGGTCTGGACCTTGAAAAGATGTTTTGATCAATATCACCAAAATCTCTGGCCAGAAAAGCTTGAATTGACCTTATTTAATTCTCTGAACAGTGTTTCAGCCAAACATCATACTGCCCTCACTTTCAGAAATTTCATTTTGATTCCAACGGTTTGGTGGTGTAGTTCATGTGTGGCTCTCTTGAATTAGATAGTTTATAAGATTGGAACTGATATGTAGTATAGAAATTTATGGGTCGAGTAGAGTATGCCTATGGAAACAAGCATGCAAATTGGGGATTTGATCAGTGGAGAAAGTACAAGTTTCTTGCTTAAACAATGTGGTGAGGTATTTGAGAGGTTGTTATTAGTCTAATGTGCAGAAAAAGTGATTTTTCACATGTCAAGCCTTTTGAAAATGGCACAAATGAGGCAGGATTAGGTCCAACAATATTACCAGCAGGCAAGAAATTTTGAGATTATAAGGGGTCAGAGAGCTGGAAATTGGGTCAGAATAGCATCCAATAGATCATAGAACAAGATTCCTATACAAAGATTGGGCCATAAACCAGAGCCCCAGTGAACAGAGGACATGGAAAGTAGAAGATAGTTGCCATTGATCTGGAGTCAAACTCCACCAGCCCCCAGCAGAGTGGTATCAAAGAATGTGTGATATTTAAATCATTGCTCAGACATTTTCCAACCAATACTACTTCTGAGTAGAAAATTTTGAAATAAATTTTTGTAGAGTATTCAATTTCCTTAGGGAAATTGGCATCTTATGGAATGAAAGAGCTCACATCTTGCTGGTGTCCAGATGTCTTGCTGAGGTAAGCTGAATGCATCAGCTGTCGTTTCTTTATTTTTTGAATTTATCCCACTGCCATTGGTATTGAAGTTAAGCAACAATGACAAATGCATAGCCAAGTGCACGAGACAGCAACCCAGTGCCATCCAATTTATAAGCACTTCAGATTGGATGACATAAGATGGTATGATTATATAAACCAATGGTGACATTTTCAGTACCCTGAGCACAATCAGAACTGAAGTTCTGTTTGTGAATCTGATCAAGAGGTGGGCAGCAGGAGATCCCAGTAAATCAACCTCTTTTCAAACTCTGTTGGATGTTGATCTGGTCATGTTTTGGACTTCAAAAGTGCCTGGCTCGACTTCCGTCTTACAGTCGTAAATCTTACCAAGATGTAAAACTGAAGAGACAACCTCCCCCATTTTCATACCTTACAAATTGATCTGTGCTGTTGGATATATTTTTTCCTGTGCCAGAAGTGGAGATATGCAGTTATTGGCTCGGACCAGAGCTGTGCTGTTTGGTTGTCGCAAATAATGTGTCTCAACACACTGTTATATCCATGCTTTCTCGGTCCTTGACCTTCCGGTCATTGTCCGGTACCGGAGCCCGGAACCGGACGGAACATCCTCGGATCCATTGCGGATCATCGGGTTTTTACACAATGAAGGATTACTGAGCGTTTCCCGTTTATCCGTCTTTATAATCCATGTTCTTATTGTCAATTTCTCCGACATCACTTCTCCATCCGTTTTCACTGGGGGCAGACAGCGCGGGCGTGGGTACGTGGCAGAGCACGGACACTTGCCACGGCCGCAGCCTGACAGACATCGTTCACGGCAGTCGTCGGCCCGGAGTCCTTTCCCAATCACTGCCGCGGCAACTTGCCTGTGTTCAATTTAACTTCTTTCATCGCTTTGTTCCCACCTGCGTGGAATTCATCAACTCTAGTTCGTCCCATTGGCAGATGTGTGATTAGACTACAGATAAAAGGCGATGAAGACGCTGTTGTGCTCCCTCTTGGCTCCCCCCCCACCGGCATGGGTGCCAAAGTTATCTGCACTTGTCCTCAGTGCATAACAAAATGGGTTATCGTGGATGGCCAGCGAATCCCGGGACACAAAGTCAGTCAGAACCTTCGTCGACGACATGAAATCTCTGCCACTGTGCACCGATCTGCAGAGTTCCCTACACCAACCCCTGCAAATGTCAAGCCATTTTCAACCGAGGATGATGATGAGGGTTATGACCTTGGTAAATCGGGAAAATCCCAGAGTATGTTGATTATCTCCCCCTCTAACCAACACATTAATGCAACCCTAGATATCACCATCGACAATACTCTGCTCATTCAATTATGTTCTGCCTTGGTGGTCTGGCTAAATCTGAAGGCTGGTCTGAGCCGAGAGACTGCAAACACCATTCTACGGGCCCTCCAACTCCTCTTGTCCACTGCATTGTTTCTTGTGCAGGTTCAGCTTACCGCCCATGGGGTGCCTATCCAACTCCCAGAACTGCGAATTCCTTGGGATATTCGTACAGCCTACCGGAACTTTACTAGGGAGCCTGAAATTCTTCGGACCGCTTGTTGCCCAAAGTGCTACACACTTTACCCCTCTCTGGCATCCATGCCTGAGCGTTGCACAGCAAAAATCTCGAAGAAATCACGGATTAGCTGCAAGGCCGAACTCTGGTGTACGCAGCACTTTGGCAAGGAGTATAAACATGTTCCAAAAAGTACCTTCAATACCCAGAAATTTGAACCATGGCTGGAATGGTTCCTCTCGCGGAAGTCCATTGATGATTATCTGGCCAAAGCCTTTCAGCGACCGGCCCCAGCACACGGAGAGGAGATGTCTGATCTTCAGGACAGTCCTCGATACCAAAATCTCAAGAACCAGGGCAAGGACAAATACAACCTGGTTTTTGGCCTTTACATCGATTGGTTTAACCCTCGAGGGAACAGGATGGCAGGTACATCTTGGTGTGCTCAGCTCTGACTCACCACTGATTCCATGAACAGGAAAGCAAGTTTCATGTGGCACAATTGTGCTCTACTGTCTGAACCTTCCGGTGGAGGTCCGCTACCTGCCGGAAAATGTGTTCATTGTGGGATTGACTCCATCCCCGAAAAAACCCACTGCCCGGTCACTCTTGCATCTCCTTGACCCTCTGATGAAGACAATCCTTCTGTATGACTTCCCGGGGCAGAAAATACCCACATATTCGCATCCAGAAGGGGTGGATGTTGCTGCTCGGATTGTCCCTCTTGTGGCAGATCTTCCAGCAGCCAGGGAGACCGGTGGATTCCTTGGCCATGCTGCAATCATGTTCTGCTCTTTCTGTCTCCTTACAAAGGATGACCGGCACAGAGCTGACTACTGGACGTGGCCAGGGCGAGTGGCTGCAGTCGTGATCAAGCAAGCCCAAAAATGGTTTAAACAGCCTACAAAGAAGCAAAGAATTATTGAACAGCGAAAAACTGGTGTTCGATGGTGCTCTCTCCACTTCCTGCCTTATCGGGATCCTGTGAATGACACAATACTTGGCTTTATGCATAACTGGCTTGAAGGTGTCCTTGAGCATCAGCTCCGTGTACTCTGGGGTATTGGACGGGATGCTCAGCGGACTAGAACTTTGGCGGAACTCGATGAAGATGATGATGACCTATGGACAGACGATGAGATATCTGATGCAGGGGGGGATGCTGAAGCCCAGGATGTTCTTGATGATGAAGAGAACTTTGATGCTGACGAGTGGGCTGAATGGAGGGAGAAATATTTCTGGGACACACGGGATGCCTCTGACAAGGATGACGAGGATGAGGATGAGGATGAATCAACACCAAGAGGAAGTCCGGCACCGGATCGAGATGATCCCATGGATGGAACTGGGTCTGCAGCCACTCCAGTGCCAGGATCTGTTATATCAGAGGAAGACAGTGGCGATGATGACGGTGATGATGAGTTTGAGGATGTTGCAGTTCGAGGGACATGGAAATTTGGCAAGGAACAACTGGAGAAGATCCGCTGCTGTATTCGAGAAGTTTCACTTCCAACCTGGGTCTCTCGTCCACCAGGAAATCTTGGTGAACAGAAACATGGAAAGCTGAAAGCCGAAGAACTCCTGACACTATTCTCTGTCATTTTTCCGTTGGTAATCCCAGAACTGACCTTGGATGATGATCCCACTCGCCAGCAGGTCATGTTGAAAAGTTTTTTCGATGTTGTTGGTGCAACAAATATCCTAGCATCCTTTAAGACCTCAGACTCTGCGGCGGATAAATTCCTTTACTATTATTATGACTATTTTTCCTCAATTCAACATCTCTTTCCTGACATTAATACAGTGCCAAACCACCACTATGCTTTCCACAACTCGGATGTCATGAAGAACTGGGGACCTCTTGCTAGTCAAAATGAATTCATGGGGGAGCGTATCAATGGATGGCTCCAAAAGATTAAGACAAATGACCATATTTGTGAGTCCTCCTGCTCAAATCCCAACATTGATGTTGAACTAACCACTTATAGATGACATGGACTACACCATGTTGCAGCAGATGTCCCGCTTAGGCTGTGTGCTCGCACGGCAGAATGATCAAGACAGCGGGGATGAAATGCGGGTGCTTGACAACATTCTCAGCCCTCCAAAAAAGAAAACTGAGAAAGTTAAAATTCTGGACGAGACCGAGTTGGCCAAATTCCTGGCAAAGAAAAACCACGAAATACCCACACATACCTACAACCTTCTCCTTCAGTATTTCACTTCCATCAGGGAGCACAAGCTCAGCTTTTTCGGGACCCAAGATGCTGCCGGGAACACAACCCTTCCGGATGTGGCGCACCGCTCCATGATTCTCCCACCTAGGGCCAAGCAATGCCGGAAATTATATATCGACAAGAGATCTTACAGCACATTCACATCCCACCAGGGCAATAGCTTGATTCAATTTTACCAACCCGGGACCGAGCGCACTGCAGATGAGACCTTCACAGGTGTCATTGATACCATCCTCAAAATTCCCCTTGACAATATGCTTCGAACACTCATCCTTGTTCGCAAACACAAGCTTGTCACTGTGCCAACCCCCCACTCAGATCACCCAGAATTAATGACTTCAGTGGTCTATGCGGATCCCCAGCCTGGACAGATGGTTATTGAGCCGAGACATGTTATTACCCACCTCAGTGCTTGGAAGAGGGGACCAGATATTTATAATACCAACAAACCGGTTATGATTGTCTGCTGGGCACTCAATCGTGGCCGGAGATAGATAGCTCAGAGCTCTTGCATTTTTTGTATCTTGTATTATATTATCTTACCATTGAACGTCAAGCACCCATTCTTGTTAGTTGAACTACCGTCAGATGACCAACCCAGATCTCAGAAGGAATGGTGGGTGTATGAACCCGCTCGGGGACAGATTTTCTCACTCTGGAGTGGTTTAACACCTTCATCTCTTTAGTTTGTATAATTTCAAATTTCTTAGCCAGACATGCCCCACTCAGAAACAGCAGATCAAGGTCGCGGTCAGGTGAGATGACCGTAGATCAACCGATGATGTGCCTACGGCATGGCTGCGAGCGGAGCTAAAAACAAAACTATTGGGGGCGTGGGATCGGGGGCGACAGCCGCTCGGAGGGCCGTAGTAGTGATGTGTAATAGTGTGAGGTTTCCTAGGACCCCTGATATTTCCTTTTGAGGCTAGGTCCCCGAGATCCAGGATCCGCCAATTTTTGTCTGGACACATTTTCGTTGCCTTCGGCTGGTTTTTGTCCAGACTGGAGCTAATGTCTGCTGACATAATCGTCCCAAAAAGGTAATTCTGGGCTCCCACGGACCTAAAAATGGCCAAATTTAGTCCTCGTGCCCGTTTTCGTGCTGTTCCGAGAAATTTGTATCGTTCGCACTCCGTTTCCCGCCAAAAAAGTCGCATCCCACGACTTTTTGCCCCCAAATTCTTTGTCAACTCTCGGGTTTTTGTCTGGACAGGACCTCGCATTTCGACCCCTGAGCGTTGATTTTTGTCCAGTCAGGTCCTAGGTTTGGGGGCCAAATTCCCAAAAATTTGTCGGGCGCCGAACCTAGCCTCGAAAGGGATTATCAGGGGTCCTGGTTTCCTGTCAAGGCTGTCAGCTCACTCGCATAATCAAGGCAGTGCAAGACAAAATGAAAACGAATTGCAGCGATGACGATGGCTGCACTATACGGGGACTAGGGGCGACGAACAAGTAGAGGGTGATTAGGGCCGCTTATGCGGAGTCGAGAGACGAAGTTGAACTACTAAGAGTGGGGAGAATTGTTCCCATTATTGTACTAATTTACAGGGCTTTTATACGGATAAATCTATTTGGAAACCCCCACGTGACCACAAACTGGGTTTCCAAATAACCGATCACTATTTGGAAACCCCTGACCGCATCTTTCGGACCGGGCACAATCTAATCTTTGCTTTGACAGTTCCTGCCCACCGGCGGTTCCCTGCCTGTGAATGTCCTTTTTTGCAAGCAATTCAGGCCACATTGATTAGCTTCAACCAAAGAACATGTGTGCACTATCAATATAACTCTGTATGCACCCAAAACCCGTAATGATAAAGTTCGCCTCTACACTGCTGGAATTATCAAAATACTTGGCACTATCTCGATCGTGTCTTGGCAATGAAAATTTCGATGTTTCAGATTGTTGCTTGTCTCCCTCTTACCTCTCGCTCCCCACCATGTCCTTTGCCGATTACACCACTCCGCACAGCAGCACACAATTCTCTACAGAGTACTTCACAGCTCTGACTTTTACAGATGCCAAGGACATCATTCAAAATTATCGTCTTCCGACGCTTCTGCCCAAAAACAGCATTAAAAAATGGGTATTCGAGCGTACTGCAACAGATGCAGGTCCAGAAACACTCCTGACCACTGGGGAGCAAATTCCTTGTCTAGAGGACATGCTCCCGATCACCCAGTCAATGGAAGGCGCTTTCCAGCTTGGTGCCCACACTGTAGCCCTTCAGATTGGCGATTCTTTTTTCAGATACCACTTCTCCAAAGTGTGTTCTATTCCGTTGAAATATTGATATTAATGCTAACCTCTTCCGCAGATCCGGCTAATTATGAATGTGAACAACCAGGCGTACCATCTACAGTCTGCGGTCAATATCCTGGACCATGTGGAGTCCCGTTCTCTCCTGCTCCCCAACCTCATCGAAGAGCTCAAACACATCCACTTTGCTGAGCCCCTTTCTGGTTTTTGCATCACCAAGGCCCCCCTTCATTCACTTGGCTGTTTGCTCCATGAGCACTGGGCCATGGATGATATTCTTAATGCACGGGCTGAGTTAACCTACTTTCGAAGATCTTCCAAATTCCTGAACGAAGAACCTGGCTTCCTTTTTCTCCCCACCTCCTTTATCAATGACTGCCGCCAGCTCTATTCTCACCCAGACTCGCTGTACAGCACCAATCTTGTGCAGGTGCGCGAGCGCATTCGCAGCGACAAAGTCAAAATCCTCGGAATGACGTCCTGGACGACATCTCATTTCTCTGCGCTTGTAAAGTTCTTGTTTGATGACCTTGAACATGGGGATTCTATGCATCTTCCGATTGCATGGGATCTTGTACCAATCCTTCGTTGGGCTTTTCGAGGACTTCGAGGCCATGAGCTTGCCCCGAACAGTAAAACGAAGATTGCGGTGGTTGATAGACAATCATCAATTGCCAGCGGTGGTAGCTGTGGAATTGCCTCCACAAATTTCGTGGAAGGCCGCGCTGGTATGGGTGGTCCTCGTTGGATCGCCAAGCAGTCGGCCGATTTCCGGGACGAAATTTTACGTGATTTGCTCCTTTACCACCTCATCGCTCGGAAAAAAACTACGGTGAGTTGCTATTATGATCATGTTTTGAATGTGTCCTCAATGTTACTCAGTCCTATTCTGACTGGGTTGTACCCTGTACCCGTGTCAGTAACGGGGAAATCCCTGTTGTTGGCCCCAATGTTGCTGTTGGCTATTCAGATTTTAATCTTGACATGCTCGCATACAATGTATGTTCCATTTCTTACTGTTTCAGTGTGATCCTGACCATCGATTTAATATCAGTTAGAGCATCCGATCTTTGACTGGGTAGTCGATGTTTTGCGGCAGCCTAGGATTTTTGCAGCGGTGGACACGCACACCGGTTTCACCTCCACCGATGGGCCATCATTGGCAGCACCATTCGTACTCCAAGGGCCCCGAACTATTCCGCAATGTGAGGTGTACACTACCCTGACGGCGGACCTGCGCAGCGTTATGCCTGCAATCCAGACGCACCAGCAGCTGGTGGAGTTTAGGGTGAGACTAGATGAAGTCATGTGAGAGTGAAATGAATCACCGTCGAATGTACACTGAATTATTATTCTGTAAAGGTTGACAGCCCAAGAGGAAGAAAGAAGCGAGAGGATTCAGGACCCTCCAACGATTGCACGCAAAGATAGGCCATTCAGCCAAAGGTTCACTGGAGCAGCAGAAGGCAGACCTCAAGGTGGTGGGGCTGGTATTCAAGGACCCGAGGCATCCCAGGCTGGTCAGCGCAGGCAGAATAAGTGTTCCCAGTGTCATAAGCCTGGGCATAACCATTCTAACTGTCCCATGGAACGGGGAGATTAGTATACACATTTCAACTGTTGTCATCGTACTAGCCAGTTTAATCTCACTGAGACACCTTGGAACTTTATTGGGCTGCTAAATGAATGAAAACTGTAGGCTACTACCTCCGTACTGCTCTCTGGGCAAGTATCAACCAAATAGGGCCAAAATGACAGCACTGCTTCGTCAGGCAAGGCCATCCTATGACCAGGCTGTGCAACCTGGCGCTTGACATCGGCTCTTCCTCCGCCTATCCCTCATCCTCTGTGCAGCCTATTGCCTTCTGTCTAGCCCAAGAACACCATACTTGCTTGTCCAAGCACTCCTTGGTTCCCTCTCCAAGTGAATAGCCTTGGTTATTAGCGCTATGTCAGCCCCAGACTGGAGTAAGATAAATGGTGAGCGCCTTGAGATGGCCTCGTTGCTTTAGTATAACAGGGGTATATCCACAGTCAAGGAACATCAAGACTCCCCCTGGCTCAGAATCCCCCCAACTGAAGAAGGTGCACCCTATTCAGTCACCGCGGACCATTCTCATCATATTTAGCTCTACATAAATTTCGACCCAATGTTGTTTTCCATCCATCGGACGAAGTGCATGGCGGCTGAGTGGAGAAAGGAATGGTCACAATCATCACGTTTTCAACCCACGCTACCCCACTTGCCCGTACATAGTTGAACCCGAAAGATCCAATATACCCGTACTTACAGAAAACTCGTCTCGCTTTACCTCCTGCTCACCAACCCACATAGAACCCACTAGTCCAGGATATGTAGTAGCATAATACGCCGTAAACGGCGTGCAGTTACTATAAAAATGGAACATTATTATTATACCGTTCCAAGCTCAGGCCGTGATCCCGATATCTGACACCAAGTGTCAGACCGCGGCCGTGGCAAGTGTCCGCGCTCTGCCACGTACCCACGCCCACGGTGTGTGCCCCCAGTGTTTGGGACTCGTATTATTGTTATGTCTGACAGGTCACCTGACTCGCACCTTTTTAGGAATACAATTAGGACTTAGCTATATAAACCCTTAACATATGCCATGTACTTCAGTTTGATAATTAATGTTGCTTTGCTCTCCGCTTTGCACTGAGTCATCCTCCGGTTAATTCCCCGGTCTTCCTTCCCTCGCCAGCCTCGGTAGTACGCACATCCTACTGTCCTGTGGTGCTTGCATTATCTCCCCATATACTTTCCGGAAGTTCCAATCCTCCGGTTCCGGAGTCTCTCATCTTGTCCTTCCTTCGGCTCGGTATATAACAGTATTATCGAACTCACCTATCCTGGCTGGTTATGTCACACCTACCCTCTAATCTTGTGGCACCCAATATTTCTGAGGGTCGTCGCAAATCTCGTCTCTACTCGCAGATTGTTCCTTTGTCATCACCCTCTCATTCCATGTCGACTATTCCCTCTGGCCCAATTGCTCTTCCTCCTAACATCGCTATTCGCACACGCCGGACAGCTGCAACAACAGCTCTGGTCTCCCTCTCCGCTCCCACAATTTTTCCGGTTAATGTTCCGGGACTCGTTCAAAGTCCTCACACTCCAGATAATCCTACTGTTTTTCCACGATCTCCATATCCGGATTGTGCTCGAGCCATCCAGCAGAGCACTTCACCGATTCCTTATCCTCCTATTGCAGAGGATGTAGAGGAATCCGGTTCTACCGGACTAGGTGGAGGTGGTGGAGGTGGGGGTTGTCCTGGCAGTCCTCCACCTGGACCCAGACCCGGACCCGGAGTCTGCGGAACAGTTACTATCCGTACGTTCCGGGATGCAATTCAGTCTTATGTCACACATTCCTCGGCTCCACCTCGTTCTACTCGCTCGAATCTCCGCAACCCAGATACTTTTGATGGCTCCGACTCCGCGAAACTCCAGTCTTTTCTCACTCAGTGTTACCTGCATTTTGCGGAACGTCACCAGGATTTTATTTCGGACGATGACAAGATCTTCTATATCATGTCATATCTCCGGGGCACTGCTCAGCAGTGGTTCGAACCAAATCTTTACAATTCCGGTTCTGTTCTGGCTCGGGACGGAAATTTTCCGCGCTTTGTTCAGGAACTCCAGGAGAATTTTGGTCCGCAAGATCCGGTAGGAGATGTTGAAGATCTCATCCGGTCTTGCCGGATGAAATCCGGAGATCAGATTGCTACCTATATCATTGGTTTCGATCATCTCGCAGTCCTTACTCAATGGGGCGACAATGCCCTGCGACATCAATTCTACGAGGGTCTTCCTCGCTGGCTCAAGGATGAAATGGTTCATCACAACTATGTCAACACCTTACTTGGGGTCAAAGATATTGCCCGCCGGATTGATGCTCGCTATTGGAAACGCGAGTTGGAGAAACAGCGAGAGCGGGAGCATGAGAAGATTAGCAGTGGTGGTACTGGTTCCGGAAATCCCAGAAGCTCCGGAAATTCCGGTCATCAGTCAAAGGATCACAGAAGCGTCAACTCGTTGTCTAAACCGTCTAATTTCCCTTCCGGTCAGAAACCTTTCGGAAGGCAGTCTGGCAACCCTACTTCGTCATCATCTTCGACGAAGACCACTTCCAGTAGACTGGCTCAGCAGTCTTCCAGTCGGACTCCAAAGCCGTATGCCGACAAACTCGATAAGCATGGGAGACTCACCAAAGACGAAAGGGAACACCGATCTCGACTGAATCTCTGCATGTTCTGCAGAGGTGCTGGTCATTCAGCTTCGGAGTGTCGGAAGCGTCCGGAATATGCTCAGGCCAAGGCAGTATCTGCGACGGCTGAAAAGCTTGCTACAACCGCCGAAACCTCCGAGTCAAAAAAATAATCAGTAGCTCGGATACCTCAGCATCCGGTCCGAGTTGCGTTGACTCTGGGGTGCTTCCTGAGATTTGCCTCAACGCTTCCACTCTTTCCCCTAATGCCCTTTATGTCAATCTTCATGTCTCTACGTTCCGGTCAGACTATACCCATTCCGGTCTGGAAGAATATGCAACCATATCTCTTTCCATACTATCACGAATTGCGTTGGGATTCAAAATCCACTTGCGAACTCTTATTGATTCAGGTTCTTCTCATTGTTTTATATCGTTGAAAGAATGCGAAAAAAATGGGTTTTCACCGTATGCGGTTGCTCCGGTTAGACTCCGGTATCTCAACGGCTCTTCAACAATCATTAATCGGCAGCTCCGACTGCTAATCCGATTCCCATCTGGCGATGTCCATCCTATGGAATTTTTCGTTACCCATCTTGATTCGCCTTGTGACTTGGTTCTGGGATACAATTGGCTCAACCGCTTTAATCTGTTGATTAACTGGTCTGATGCTACTATATCATTCCGTTCCGGTCAATCTGGTGATTCATCGTCGACATCACAGACAGCTATGCCTGTTCCAGCTACGGTAGTTCCGATTACGGATGAGGATTCTCCGATTACGGTCTTTCCAGACGAGAAACCTACACCGACTCCAACGTCTTCGCCAGATTCTGGTCCTTCTATGGATACTTCCGAGGCATCTCCACCTCTTCCGGAGGCTTCAAAGCCTCGTCCATTCACTTCTGTTACACCGACTCCAACGTCTTCGCCAGATTCCGGTCCTTCTATGGACACTTCCGAGGCATCTCCGCCTCTTCCAGAGGCTCCTGAGCCTCGTCCATTCACTTCCGTTCCCCTTGTGTCACTGGTATCTGCTGCGGCTTATAGTGCTATTATTTGAGACAAGGATACTGTTCAGTATACCTTGCGTGCTTGTCCTACAGAGGATGCCCAAGCTCGTTCTGCTTCAGCTGACGTTCCGGACCTTTCCGGTCTTCCTCCGGAATACCATGATTTCGCCGACGTATTCTCGGAGAAGGAGGCGTACAATCTTCCTCCTCATCGAGAGTATGACCTTAAAAGTGAAACCCAGGAAGGCGAAGTTCCTCTGGTCGGCCACGTCTACTCTCTCTCCCAGAACGAGTTAGTTGCTCTTCGGGAGTTCATTGACAACAACCTTAAGGCCGGATTCATATATCCGTCCCGGTCTAGTCATGGGGCTCCAATCCTCTTCGCTAACAAGAAGGACGGTTCTCTCCGGCTCTGCGTCGATTACCGAGGTCTAAATCGGATCACGAAGAAGGATACATATCCACTTCCACTTATCACCGACCTCCTTGATGCTCCCGGAAAAGCATGAATTTACACCAAACTCGATCTCCGGCATGCCTATCATCTTCTCCAGATTGCTCCAGGCGATGAGCCCAAAACAGCTTTCTGTACTCGCTATGGCTCGTACGATTTCTGGGTTGTTCCGGAAGGACTCACAAATGCTCCGGCTGCCTTCCAGCAATTTTTGAACACTATTTTCGCTGATCTGCTGGACATTTACGTCGTTGTTTAGTTGGATGATATCATCATCTATTCCGACGACCCTTCCCAACATACTAGTCACGTCAGGGAAGTCTTACGACGTCTGCGGAACGCAGGACTCTATTGCAAACTTCCAAAATGCGAGTTCAGCATAACTATTTGCAAGTATCTCGGATTCATCCTGTCTCCGGAAGGTTTCCAGATGTCTCCTGAGAAGGTCTCAGCTATCATGGATTGGCCTACTCCCAGCAAAGTCAAGCATATTCAATCCTTCCTTGGTTTTTGCAATTTCTATCAGCGTTTTATATGGAATTATGCTTCTATCACGATTCCGCTCACCCAGCTGTTGAAGTGTGGGACTTCCAGCATTCTCATTTGTCTTGTTGTGTTTCATGGACACTTAGTTTAGACATGTGAAACACCAGTATCCTGATGGATCTGATGGTTTCCATGGTGTCTGATTGTAGTATCCATCAGTATCCTGATGGACCTGATGGTTTCCATGGTGTCTGATTGTTGCTATGCCATTGTGTATATAAGTAGCCTAGTGTAGAGCCTGAGTCCCCAGTTTCTCACTGTTGACTCAGGTTAGTTGTCTTGTCTCTCTCTTCAATTCGAGTTTCTCACTGTTGACTCAGACCACTGTGCTTGCCTGATTCTAGCACAAAGATGGTGCGAAGAGTGGCGGGTTTGATGGTAGGGGGGAAGATTTCCTTGTAGTCAACACCAAAGTGTTGTCCACGGCCGTCTGCAACCAGTCGGGCTTTGTAGCGTTCAATGGTCCCATCAGACTTGTGTTTGATCACAAAGACCCACTGAGAGCGAACAGGCTTCGCTCCAGGGGGTGGATCAACAACATCCCAAGTGCAGTTCTCCAGAAGAGAGTTAACCTCGGAGACCGCTGCATCCTTCCACAAATGAGCATCAGAGTGTTTCATTGCCTCATAGTAAGTGCGAGGATGACCAGACTGAACAGCTGCTTGTGCAAACTGAACAGCTGCAATGTTAGCTTGCTGAAGTGTTTCACTTGTTGGATCTCCTTCATGCGCAACAACAAGAGCGCTGCCTGGCTGTAATAACAACTCATCATCAGATGACTCTGAATCTGAAGGTACAGCCGGCAGAGGCTCCCTGTGTGTTTTCCACCACTCGTTAGGGGGTCTATGCTCCGTAGTTTGATTGTGGAAGCGGCGACGTGCAGCAACACCAACAGGTGAAGCTGCTGGAGTTGGTGAAGCAGGAGGCGATGGTGAAGGAGGATTTGATTGTGGTGAAGGAGCCCTTGATTCGGGCAGGGATGGAGGGTGGGAAGGCACAGGGGATGCTGGAGGAGCAGGTGCATGACGCTGTTTGGGTCTGTCATCCTCCTCGTTGATAACAACAACAGTGAGAGGATTAGGCAGCAAAGGCAGGCTGTGAAGTGCTGTTGAAGTAGGAATATTGTTCCCTTCACACTATCGGCAGAATAGCTCAGTTGGTTAGAGCACCAGTGGCGCAATCACTTGGAGGCCCCAGGTTCAAATCCTGGTTCAGCCAACAAGTGCAGAGGGATCTATCCGAGGACATTTCCTCATCTGCTCAGCACTGCACCCAGGGACATAGTGTTCATCAAACACAGCTCGCTCTGAGATCACCATCTTGCGCGTCACTGGGTTGTAGAATTCCCAGGCCTTGTACTCTGAGGGATAACCGACAAAAATACATTTCTCGATATGGGAGCCAGAGGCATCCCACTTATCTTTCTGCACATGCACATAGGCAAGGCAGCCCCACACCTTGAGATGAGCCACATCTGGTTTCTGCTTGTGCCAGAGCTCATGTGGAGTAGTGTTCCCTCCAATGTGAGCAGAGGGATGCATGTTGGCCACATGAATGTATGCGCCAACAGCAAGAGCCCTGAATGAAGCAGGGAGATTTGCTTCATGCAGCATCGCAGTAGTGTGCTCATCTATGGTGCGATTAGCCCGTTCTGCTGTCCCATTCTGTTGCGGTCGATTCCTGGTTGAATGGCGATGCACAATGCCCTCTGAAGCAAGGAAGTTCCTGAACTCGTTGGACATGTACTCGCCACCCTTATCGTCCTGAAATCCTTTGATCTTTTGTCCAAAGTGGTTCTCAGCATAAGCTTTGAACAACTTGAATGCATGGAACACGTGACTCTTGCGTTGCATGTGGTAACACACTTTGAAGCTAGTGTGATCATCAATGAAGGTAATACGATGCTTCCACCCCTCACGAGTGTGCGGCTTGTATTCCTTCAGATCAGAGTGAATGAGATCAAGAGGATGTTCAGAACGATGACCAGTGGATGGAAAAGGACCGGCATTCAGCTTTCCTGCAAGGCAGGGTTCACAGATGGGATCTGGTTTCTGGTTTGAAGTCAACTTCACACCAGTGACCAGATTCTTGCTAAGGATGGTTTTGGTATCAGCATAAGAGTGATAGCCAAGTTGACGATGCAACAAGTTCAAATCCATAAACAAGGTCCCAGAGGTGAACAGAGCTGAACCAGAAGAGGGGATCTCGACCTCTCTCACAAATGCCTGGTTCCTCTCATTGATATCTGCCTCAAACAAGAGTTCGTTGTGTTGAAGTGTGGGACTTCCAGCATTCTCATTTGTCTTGTTGTGTTTCATGGACACTTAGTTTAGACATGTGAAACACCAGTATCCTGATGGATCTGATGGTTTCCATGGTGTCTGATTGTAGTATCCATCAGTATCCTGATGGACCTGATGGTTTCCATGGTGTCTGATTGTTGCTATGCCATTGTGTATATAAGTAGCCTAGTGTAGAGCCTGAGTCCCCAGTTTCTCACTGTTGACTCAGGTTAGTTGTCTTGTCTCTCTCTTCAATTAGAGTTTCTCACTGTTGACTCAGACCACTGTGCTTGCCTGATTCTAACAGGTTATGGGCCCCGGCTTCTAGGTCTATCAGAGTCAGTCATTCTGAGAGTCCATTCATTCTTCTGCCTCTGCTATCTCTCTCTGCCCTCTCTGCCACTCTGTGACAGTTTTCTGCCCTTTCAGTGTTGTGTGGCCTTTTGTAGATAGGAACACCAACTGTTGGGACAATCCCTCTTTGTGAGGTAGTCTTTAGTTCACCAGACAACAAACGGTAGTCAATCCGTTGAATCTGGGATTAGGGCCTGTGTGCCTCACAACTGGGTGTTCATTAGAATCAGCTAGTTACCTTACCTACCTTTTCTTTTCCACACACACTCCTGAGGGCGCCACCAGTCTCTGGTGGTTCTAGCATTCATTTCTGGGCATTCCTTTGTTTCCCTCATCATGTCTTCCATTGCGCTCGTCATGCCTGTCTTGGACAATCAGTCCATCTTCTCTGACTGGAGGAGCGATGCAAAAGCTTATCTCAAAGCTAAAGAGTGCTTCTTCTATTGCACTACCACTTTTGGTGGTCAAGGGCACACTGAACTTGAACGGGACAAGTGTGCTGGCATCTTGTGGTCCATGTTGTCACAAGGTGTTAAGCCGCTTGTAAAGCAGTATGAGGACAACCCAAAAGCTTTATGGGAGGCCTTGGAGACAATTTTCGCTCCAAGGAAGGCTGGAGCTCGCTTCAATGCCTACAGGACACTCACCTCCATTAAACTCAAGGAGGATGAGTCGCTTCTGTCTCTCACTGGTCGTGTCTCAGATGCTATGAGATCCTTGAAGGACTCTAGACCCGCCGACTTCAAGTTGGATCAAGCTGATGCAGAGCTCCATGCAGTGGTCCTGCTTATGGCCCTTCCTGATGAGGGTCGTTACAACTCTCTCAAGGCGCCTTTCGAGACGTCTACTGACACCCTCAGCCCCAGTGCAGTTGAGAATGCCTACAACAACTATCAGGTGTTCAAGAGCGCTGGGCAGGAAGGAGACTCCACTGAGAGAAATCCTCTCTCTGGAGCAGCCATGGCCACTGTATCCAGTGCCCCCACACCCTCTGCTGCACTGGCATTTGCACCTGCAGTCACTTGCACTGCATGCTCTGAAACTGGCCATACCTTCCTTAAATGCAAACAGTTCCACAATCTCATCAGGAGCATTGCAAAGGACAAGGGGAATGCCAAAGGCAATGGTGCAAATGCAAAGTCCCAAGTGGCTTCAAACGCAAGTCTGCTCTCCCACTTTGCATTCTCTGTTGTTGACCTTCGATGGAATGCGGATTCAGGAACCACATCGCACATGACGAACCGCAAGGATCGTCTCAAAAACACCCGCTACTACAGGGTTGCCATTGAAGTTGCCAACGGAGTTGTTGTTTATTCTGAACTGGTGGGAGAGATAGAGTTGAAGCCACTTATACACGGACACAGTGCTCGGCCTGTTATCCTTACCAATGTCCTGTTTGTTCCTCAATTGTCTCATAATCTGATATCTATTACCTACCTCACCAAACATCATGGCTATTGTGCCACATTTGATGGAGATCTTGTTTCATTCACCAGAAACAACGAACTCTTGTTTGAGGCAGATATCAATGAGAGGAACCAGGCATTTGTGAGAGAGGTCGAGATCCCTTCTTCTGGTTCAGCTCTGTTCACCTCTGGGACCTTGCCTATGGATTTGAACTTGTTGCATCGTCAACTTGGCCATCACTCTTATGCTGATACCAAAACCATCCTTAGCAAGAATCTGGTCACTGGTGTGAAGTTGACTTCAAACCAGAAACCAGATCCCATCTGTGAACCCTGCCTTGCAGGAAAGCTGAATGCCGGTCCTTTTCCATCCACTGGTCATCGTTCTGAACATCCTCTTGATCTCATTCACTCTGATCTGAAGGAATACAAGCCGCACACTCGTGAGGGGTGGAAGCATCGTATTACCTTCATTGATGATCACACTAGCTTCAAAGTGTGTTACCACATGCAACGCAAGAGTCACGTGTTCCATGCATTCAAGTTGTTCAAAGCTTATGCTGAGAACCACTTTGGACAAAAGATCAAAGGATTTCAGGACGATAAGGGTGGCGAGTACATGTCCAACGAGTTCAGGAACTTCCTTGCTTCAGAGGGCATTGTGCATCGCCATTCAACCAGGAATCGACCGCAACAGAATGGGACAGCAGAACTGTTGAAGTGTGGGACTTCCAGCATTCTCATTTGTCTTGTTGTGTTTCATGGACACTTAGTTTAGACATGTGAAACACCAGTATCCTGATGGATCTGATGGTTTCCATGGTGTCTGATTGTAGTATCCATCAGTATCCTGATGGACCTGATGGTTTCCATGGTGTCTGATTGTTGCTATGCCATTGTGTATATAAGTAGCCTAGTGTAGAGCCTGAGTCCCCAGTTTCTCACTGTTGACTCAGGTTAGTTGTCTTGTCTCTCTCTTCAATTAGAGTTTCTCACTGTTGACTCAGACCACTGTGCTTGCCTGATTCTAACACGTTGTTTCTGGTGAATGAAACAAGATCTCCATTAAATGTGGCACAATAGCCATGATGTTTGGTGAGGTAGGTAATAGATATCAGATTATGAGACAATTGAGGAACAAACAAGACATTGGTAAGGATAACAGGCCGAGCACTGTGTCCGTGTATAAGTGGCTTCAACTCTATCTCCCCCACTAGTTCAGAATAAACAACAACTCCGTTGGCAACTTCGATGGCAACCCTGTAGTAGCGGGTGTTTTTGAGACGATCCTTGCGGTTCGTCATGTGGGATGTGGTTCCTGAATCCGCATTCCATCGAAAGTCAACAACAGAGAATGCAAAGTGGGAGAGCAGACTTGCGTTTGAAGCCACTTGGGACTTTACATTTGCACCATTGCCTTTGGCATTCCCCTTGTCCTTTGCAATGCTCCTGATGAGATTGTGGAACTGTTTGCATTTAAGGAAGGTATGGCCAGTTTCAGAGCATGCAGTGCAAGTGACTGGAGGTGCAAATGCCAGTGCAGCAGAGGGTGTGGGGGCACTGGATACAGTGGCCATGGCTGCTCCAGAGAGAGGATTTCTCTCAGTGGAGTCTCCTTCCTGCCCAGCGCTCTTGAACACCTGATAGTTGTTGTAGGCATTCTCAACTGCACTGGGGCTGAGGGTGTCAGTAGACGTCTCGAAAGGCGCCTTGAGAGAGTTGTAACGACCCTCATCGGGAAGGGCCATAAGCAGGACAACTGCATGGAGCTCTGCATCAGCTTGATCCAACTTGAAGTCGGCGGGTCTAGAGTCCTTCAAGGATCTCATAGCATCTGAGACACGACCAGTGAGAGACAGAAGCGACTCATCCTCCTTGAGTTTAATGGAGGTAAGTGTCCTGTAGGCATTGAAGCGAGCTCCAGCCTTCCTTGGAGCGAAAATTGTCTCCAAGGCCTCCCATAAAGCTTTTGGGTCGTCCTCATACTGCTTTACAAGCGGCTTAACACCTTGTGACAACATGGACCACAAGATGCCAGCACACTTGTCCCGTTCAAGTTCAGTGTGCCCTTGACCACCAAAAGTGGTGGTGCAATAGAAGAAGCACTCTTTAGCTTTGAGATAAGCTTTTGCATCGCTCCTCCAGTCAGAGAAGATGGACTGATTGTCCAAGACAGGCATGACGAGCGCAATGGAAGACATGATGAGGGAAACGAAGGAATGCCCAGAAATGAATGCTAGAACCACCAGAGACTGGTGGCGCCCTCAGGAGTGTGTGTGGAAAAGAAAAGGTAGGTAAGGTAACTAGCTGATTCTAATGAACACCCAGTTGTGAGGCACACAGGCCCTAATCCCAGATTCAACGGATTGACTACCGTTTGTTGTCTGGTGAACTAAAGACTACCTCACAAAGAGGGATTGTCCCAACAGTTGGTGTTCCTATCTACAAAAGGCCACACAACACTTAAAGGGCAGAAAACTGTCACAGAGTGGCAGAGAGGGCAGAGAGAGATAGCAGAGGCAGAAGAATGAATGGAATCTCAGAATGACTGACTCTGATAGACCTAGAAGCCGGGGCCCATAACCTGTTAGAATCAGGCAAGCACAGTGGTCTGAGTCAACAGTGAGAAACTCTATTTGAAAAGAGAGACAAGACAACTAACCTGAGTCAACAGTGAGAAACTGGGGACTCAGGCTCTACACTAGGCTACTTATATACACAATGGCATAGCAACAATCAGACACCATGGAAACCATCAGGTCCATCAGGATACTGATGGATACTACAATCAGACACCATGGAAACCATCAGATCCATCAGGATACTGGTGTTTCACATGTCTAAACTAAGTGTCCATGAAACACAACAAGACAAATGAGAATGCTGGAAGTCCCACACTTCAACACTCCCCCTGAATGAGAGCAGTCTCATTGTCTCCCCCTCAATCCCATCATGTCTCGAAGTCGTTCCACCGCTGGCTTGGGCAGTGCTTTGGTCATGATATCTGCAAGTTGATCCTCAGTCGGAACATACTTTACATCAATCACACCAGCTTCAACCTGTCCACGAAGCCAATGGTGCGCAAGGTCAAGATGACGCATGCGACCATGGTGTTCTGGATTCCGAGCAACAACAATGGCAGACTGATTGTCCATGAGAAGAGACGATGCACCGGTCAAACCGTACTCTAGCTCTTGAAGTAAATGTCGCATCCATACAATCTCCTTGCCAGCATCAACTCCTGCAACGTACTCTGCCTCTGTAGTGGAAAGAGACACAGTCGTCTGCAGTTTGCTTCTCCAGCTCACTGGTCCACCAGCCATCATCACAATGAAACCACTGGTGCTTTTCATGGTGTCTTTATCGCCACCATGATCAGCATCAGTGTATGTGAAGAACGACTCGTCAGGGTCGACGTAGGTGGTAAACTTGTAAGGAGAAGGAGATTTTGAGTATGTGATGCGGTAATCAAGAGTGCCTTTGATGTAGCGGAACAAATGCTTCAGAGCGCTATAATGGGCTTCGCCAGGATTGCTGTTGAAGCGTGCAAGAACACCCACTGCATAGGAGATATCTGGACGAGTTTGGATAGCCAAGTACATCAGAGAGCCCACAGCACTGATATAAGTGCCTTTGAGGTGTTTGGACTCGTCTTCAGACTTGGCTCCCATCTCCTTGGTCAGGCTAAGACCAGGCAGCATAGGGGTGGAAACAGGCTTGCAATCAGACATTCCATACTGTTCAAGCATGTTCACAGCATATTGGCGCTGTGAAATGGCAATGTCTCCAGTCTTGGAGTTGCGCTCAATCTTGATCCCCAGAAGCCACTCTGTAGGACCAAGATCCTTGACTCTGAATGCAGAGCCAAGTTCAGCAATAGCTCGGTTGATATCAGCATCATGCTTGGATGCAATGACACCGTCATCAACATAGATGGGAAGGATGATGCGAACAGCTCCATCTGAATAGATAAAGCATGAACGATCAGACTGGAGACACTTGAAGCCCATTTGTTGGAGCTTCTCTCGCAGCTTCTTGTGCCATTGCCTGCCAGCCTGCTTAAGTCCATAAAGTGACTTTCGCAGTTTAAGGAGCTGGCCAGGTCTGCCTTGGGGAAACCCTTCAGGTTGCGTCATATAGACGTTCTCATCAAGGTCCCCATTGAGGTAAGCAGAACTAAAGTCAATGGAACGAAGCTGGAGATCATGCTGAGCAGCAAGAGAAAAGATGGTGCGAAGGGTGGCGGGTTTGATGGTAGGGGAGAAGATTTCGTTGTAGTCAACACCAAAGCGTTGTCCACGGCCATCTGCAACCAGTCGGGCTTTGTAGCGTTCAATGGTCCCATCAGACTTGTGTTTGATCACAAAGACCCACTGAGAGCGAACAGGCTTCGCTCCAGGAGGTGGATCAACAACATCCCAAGTGCAGTTCTCCAGAAGAGAGTTAACCTCGGAGACTGCTGCATCCTTCCACAAATGAGCATCAGAGCGTTTCATTGCCTCATAGTAAGTGCGAGGATGACCAGACTGAACAGCTGCTTGTGCAAACTGAACAGCTGCAATGTTAGCTTGCTGAAGTGTTTCACTTGTTGGATCTCCTTCATGCGCAACAACAAGAGCACTGCCTGGCTGTAATAACAACTCATCATCAGATGACTCTGAATCTGAAGGTACAGCCGGCAGAGGCTCCCTGTGTGTTTTCCACCACTCGTTAGGGGGTCTATGCTCCGTAGTTTGATTGTGGAAGCGGCGACGTGCAGCAACACCAACAGGTGAAGCTGCTGGAGTTGGTGAAGCAGGAGGCGATGGTGAAGGAGGATTTGGTTGTGGTGAAGGAGCCCTTGATTCGGGCAGGGATGGAGGGTGGGAAGGCACAGGAGATGCTGGAGGAGCAGGTGCATGAGCTGTTTGGGTCTGTCATCCTCCTCGTTGATAACAACAACAGTGAGAGGATTAGGCAGCAAAGGCAGGCTGTGAAGTGCAGAGGGATCTATCCGAGGACATTTCCTCATCTGCTCAGCACTGCACCCAGGGAAATAGCGTTCATCAAACACAGCTCGCTCTGAGATCACCATCTTGCGCGTCACTGGGTTGTAGAATTCCCAGGCCTTGTACTCTGAGGGATAACCCACAAAGACACATTTCTCGATATGGGAGCCAGAGGCATCCCGTTTATCTTTCTGCACATGCACATAGGCAAGGCAGCCCCACACCTTGAGATGAGCCACATCTGGTTTCTGCTTGTGCCAGAGCTCATGTGGAGTAGTGTTCCCTCCAATGTGAGCAGAGGGATGCATGTTGGACACATGAATATATGCCCAACAGCAAGAGCCCTGAATGAAGCAGGGAGATTTGCTTCATGTAGCATTGCAGTAGTGTGCTCATCTATGGTGCGATTAGCACGTTCTGCTGTCCCATTCTGTTGCGGTCTATTCCTGGTTGAATGGCGATGCACAATGCCCTCTGAAGCAAGGAAGTTCCTGAACTCGTTGGACATGTACTCGCCACCCTTATCGTCCTGAAATCCTTTGATCTTTTGTCCAAAGTGGTTCTCAGCATAAGCTTTGAACAACTTGAATGCATGGAACGCGTGACTCTTGCGTTGCATGTGGTAACACACTTTGAAGCTAGTGTGATCATCAATGAAGGTAATACGATGCTTCCACCCCTCACGGGTGTGCTGCTTGTATTCCTTCAGATCAGAATGAATGAGATCAAGAGGATGTTCAGAACGATGACCAGTGGATGGAAAAGGACCCGCATTCAGCTTTCCTGCAAGGCAGGGTTCACAGATGGGATCTGGTTTCTGGTTTGAAGTCAACTTCACACCAGTGACCAGATTCTTGCTAAGGATGGTTTTGGTATCAGCATAAGAGTGATGGCCAAGTTGACGATGCAACAAGTTCAAATCCATAGGCAAGGTCCCAGAGGTGAACAGAGCTGAACCAGAAGAGGGATCTCGACCTCTCTCACAAATGCCTGGTTCCTCTCATTGATATCTGCCTCAAACAAGAGTTCGTTGTTTCTGGTGAATGAAACAAGATCTCCATCAAATGTGGCACAATAGCCATGATGTTTGGTGAGGTAGGTAATAGATATCAGATTATGAGACAATTGAGGAACAAACAGGACATTGGTAAGGATAACAGGCCGAGCACTGTGTCCGTGTATAAGTGGCTTCAACTCTATCTCTCCCACCAGTTCAGAATAAACAACAACTCCGTTGGCAACTTCGATGGCAACCCTGTAGTAGCGGGTGTTTTTGAGACGATCCTTGCGGTTCGTCATGTGGGATGTGGTTCCTGAATCCGCATTCCATCGAAAGTCAACAACAGAGAATGCAAAGTGGGAGAGCAGACTTGCGTTTGAAGCCACTTGGGACTTTGCATTTGCACCATTGCCTTTGGCATTCCCCTTGTCCTTTGCAATGCTCCTGATGAGATTGTGGAACTGTTTGCATTTAAGGAAGGTATGGCCAGTTTCAGAGCATGCAGTGCAAGTGACTGCAGGTGCAAATGCCAGTGCAGCAGAGGGTGTGGGGGCACTGGATACAGTGGCCATGGCTGCTCCAGAGAGAGGATTTCTCTCAGTGGAGTCTCCTTCCTGCCCAGCGCTCTTGAACACCTGATAGTTGTTGTAGGCATTCTCAACTGCACTGGGGCTGAGGGTGTCAGTAGACGTCTCGAAAGGCGCCTTGAGAGAGTTGTAACGACCCTCATCAGGAAGGGCCATAAGCAGGACCACTGCATGGAGCTCTGCATCAGCTTGATCCAACTTGAAGTCAGTGGGTCTAGAGTCCTTCAAGGATCTCATAGCATCTGAGACACGACCAGTGAGAGACAGAAGCGACTCATCGTCCTTGAGTTTAATGGAGGTGAGTGTCCTGTAGGCATTGAAGCGAGCTCCAGCCTTCCTTGGAGCGAAAATTGTCTCCAAGGCCTCCCATAAAGCTTTTGGGTCGTCCTCATACTGCTTTACAAGCGGCTTAACACCTTGTAACAACATGGACCACAAGATGCCAGCACACTTGTCCCGTTCAAGTTCAGTGTGCCCTTGACCACCAAAAGTGGTAGTGCAATAGAAGAAGCACTCTTTAGCTTTGAGATAAGCTTTTGCATCGCTCCTCCAGTCAGAGAAGATGGACTGGTTGTCCAAGACAGGCATGACGAGCGCAATGGAAGACATGATGAGGGAAACAAAGGAATGCCCAGAAATGAATGCTAGAACCACCAGAGACTGGTGGCGCCCTCAGGAGTGTGTGTGGAAAGAAAAGGTAGGTAAGGTAACTAGCTGATTCTAATGAACACCCAGTTGTGAGGCACACAGGCCCTAATCCCAGATTCAACGGATTGACTACCGTTTGTTGTCTGGTGAACTAAAGACTACCTCACAAAGAGGGATTGTCCCAACAGTTGGTGTTCCTATCTACAAAAGGCCACACAACACTGAAAGGGCAGAAAACTGTCACAGAGTGGCAGAGAGGGCAGAGAGAGATAGCAGAGGCAGAAGAATGAATGGAATCTCAGAATGACTGACTCTGATAGACCTAGAAGCCGGGGCCCATAACCTGTTAGAATCAGGCAAGCACAGTGGTCTGAGTCAACAGTGAGAAACTCGAATTGAAGAGAGAGACAAGACAACTAACCTGAGTCAACAGTGAGAAACTGGGGACTCAGGCTCTACACTAGGCTACTTATATACACAATGGCATAGCAACAATCAGACACCATGGAAACCATCAGGTCCATCAGGATACTGATGGATACTACAATCAGACACCATGGAAACCATCAGATCCATCAGGATACTGGTGTTTCACATGTCTAAACTAAGTGTCCATGAAACACAACAAGACAAATGAGAATGCTGGAAGTCCCACACTTCAACACACCGGAAATGCCGAGCCTTCGAGTTAATGTCGCCAATGTTTAAAAGCGTCAAAAATTGCGAGTAGCTCTTTATTGTGGATGTCGTAGTTGACTTCGGAAGGTCCGAGGGTGTGGCTTCGGAATGCCACAGGATGAATGTCGCCGTCGTCGCCAATAATTGAAAGAAGAGCGGCAATAGCATAGTCAGAGGCATCCACTTCCACAGTAATTTGACGGTCGGGAACCCAATGGTGAAAGATGAATCCCAGAGGCATGGCAAATCCGTCGGCAGATATACATTCAATTATGGTCATGAGCTCTAGGTTCGAGTCTGAGGTTCGATAACACGCCTGGGAATGACGTGATACAATGTACTTGATACCCTGATTTTTCCTTCCACTTGTCATCTGTATGCCCTTCTCATCCATATTGTAAACATTCCACCATGGGATGTTCTTTTCCTCAATTAGTGCCTTGAGTTTCTTGAAGTAGTCATGAATCAATGTGTAGTTAAAAGCACAGGCACATTTCGGATCCAAACCTGTTGTTTTAGAAGTCAGTAGGTCAGATTTGTGCCGTTCCAGGATCCTGTCTAGCCAGTTACAGCTTGGATCACGGCCACATAACACTTTGACCTTCAGCAGGATTGTTTGCCAGTTGAGTGGGTGAGCAGTGAAGGTGAGTAAATGACACCAATCCACGAGAACCTTCTCCTGTGATGGATTAAGAAGTAGTTGGTCCTTGTGGGCCTTGTGACGAGTTTTCAGACCTCTGAGACGATCGTGGAGGGTGCTACTTGGGAGTGAATACACTCTGGCTGCAGCCCATGCTGTGTATCTGCTGCTCTGGACATCAGTGATTGCACTCGCCATGCGCTCCTCCTGGGAGGGCTGAGAGCTTGAATTAGGTGCCACCAAGCCCAGAGGATGTCAAATATGACTTGTGCGCCAGGACAGTGAGTGTGTTGACCGTTTGGTAGTTGTCTGATTCAAAGTTGATATTCTGACATAATCTGACCTCCCATATTTAGTTTTACGCAGGCTATAGCACACCTCTTGACACAAAATTTGGCATGGAGACTTGGAATGTGATATAATGTTAGAATATAAGGTGTTCTAGACATCTCTGACTCTGAGTTCTGTTGAGGTTCACAGAAATGGTTCAAATTACAGTAGTTGGGTGATTGTGTCCGATGTGAGCTGTACAAAAAATGGCTGTTTGGACCCAAATTAATATGGAGACTTTAGAACACATCTATGAGAGTATACAGCAAAAGAGATCTTGTAAATCGAGCAAGAAATGGTTGAGTAATGTTAGTTGTAGGTTTGTCCGAGATGACGGGGGGGTGGGGGGGGGGATAGTACTGAAAACGGCCATTAGAGTTGGCACGTGATGATACAATCTGACTGAGAGAAATTTCAACGTTCGGAATTTTCAATCTCTACCAGTCGAAATTCTGAGTCGTACAAAAGTTGCAGGTACACTCGGGGACCTTGCCTCTGCTTTTCATATTACATTGAATCCCGATTCAATGGTGTAAGTGAATAAACAGTCCGATTTTGGTACTTTGATGTGAAGCTTCCATAGGCCAAAATCAAATTCATGAGGGATATTTCTGAGCAGGAATAACACTATAGAATGTCTCTTCGAAAGATTACAGGCTACAATTGCATATTTGGTGATGAGTACCTGGGCCAGCATCATATGCAGTGGGAACAAAGCACCTTCATCTCACATGTCTAGTGTAGGGATAATAAACTCTTTGGCAATGCACAGGGCAGGGGTAACCTATTTCAAATCCACAGAACATTTTTTGGAGGCTCGACTGCAAACTGGGAAGCAGTAATAAATGAATGAATCAAGTGGTAGAAAGGTGATGTGGTGGCTGTGGGTGGCTGTGGTGACTGGTCTACGGCGCTGATGCTCCACCATCTTTGTCATTGCACAACAGTGGAACCAATTTTCGGGGATCTGAGTCCAGAAGCAAGGTACCCCAGAGTCCTGGCAGCTTTTTTATGACTCATAATTCTAATTCTGATTGGTAGAAGTTGAAAATTTCGAACGTCGAAATTTCTTGAAGTCAGGCCGAATTGTCATGTGTAATTTCTAACCCAATAATTCCCACGACCCCCCCCCCCCCCCCAGAAAAGGCAATTCCCATCAGTTCGCATCATTTCATCACAATTCTAACTTTGAATGTTTCTGCACGAGGAAAGCTCAAACTGTTTTGGTATTCATATATATTGTATCCTTAGCTATTTCAATGTTAAAGCATAATCTCCAGTATCCTGAGTACAAAAAACCAAGGCTACTTTTCGGTGATCACCGTTGATCACCAGCTTACCTAATCGAATTGGACGATCCAGAGATCGAGATTCATATGAGTTGTGAATGGCCGGCAAGCGGCAGGGCACAAACAGAATGGGGAAGATTTGCATTAGCTAGATAAGTTGTACAGCGGAACAGTGTTGGTACAGCAAGGAATTTGGAAAATCAAAGTGGTAAAATCACTGCTGGTTGAATTCGCCCGTGTTAGCACGCTTCGCCTTGCTGCCCTCAGGCTCCTCGCTGGCCGTGCGCTTCTTGGTTTGCGCTTCGTCTGTGGGCGTCTGGAGGCCGTCGACAACTTTTTTGAAAAGTTAGTCAGACAGACATGGGATAGTGAAGGAGATAAGGTACTTACGCGCAGGCGTAGGTAGATTGGAGGGGCCTGCAATGGGCATCGAGATAGGCAGAGTGAAAAAGCCGACGGAACACTGCTCTTGCGCATGAATTTCAGCCTCAGACTGTTGAAGTGTGGGACTTCCAGCATTCTCATTTGTCTTGTTGTGTTTCATGGACACTTAGTTTAGACATGTGAAACACCAGTATCCTGATGGATCTGATGGTTTCCATGGTGTCTGATTGTAGTATCCATCAGTATCCTGATGGACCTGATGGTTTCCATGGTGTCTGATTGTTGCTATGCCATTGTGTATATAAGTAGCCTAGTGTAGACCCTGAGTCCCCAGTTTCTCACTGTTGACTCAGGTTAGTTGTCTTGTCTCTCTCTTCAATTCGAGTTTCTCACTGTTGACTCAGACCACTGTGCTTGCCTGATTCTAACATAAAGACACCATGAAAAGCACCAGTGGCTTTATTGTGATGATGGCTGGTGGACCAGTGAGCTGGAGAAGCAAACTGCAGACGACTGTGTCTCTTTCCACTACAGAGGCAGAGTACGTTGCAGGAGTTGATGCTGGCAAGGAGATTGTATGGATGCGACATTTGCTTCAAGAGCTAGAGTATGGTTTGACCGGTGCATCCTCTCTTCTCATGGACAATCAGTCTGCCATTGTTGTTGCTCGGAATCCAGAGCACCATGGTCGCATGCGTCATCTTGACCTTGCGCACCATTGGCTTCGTGGACAGGTTGAAGCTGGTGTGATTGATGTAAAGTATGTTCCGACTGAGGATCAACTTGCAGATATCATGACCAAAGCACTGCCCAAGCCAGCGGTGGAACGACTTCGAGACATGATGGGATTGAGGGGGAGACAATGAGACTGCTCTCATTCAGGGGGAGTGTTGAAGTGTGGGACTTCCAGCATTCTCATTTGTCTTGTTGTGTTTCATGGACACTTAGTTTAGACATGTGAAACACCAGTATCCTGATGGATCTGATGGTTTCCATGGTGTCTGATTGTAGTATCCATCAGTATCCTGATGGACCTGATGGTTTCCATGGCACTGGTTGAGCATTTCAATTTTTTCACCTTCTTTTTCAGTGAAAAATGTTGTTTATTTTTCAGACATTTTTCACTGAAAAAGAAGGTGAAAATTTTAAAACTTTTTCAGCAGTTTCTCAATTCAAGGTGAAAAATTTGAAATAAAATAAGAAAGTGATGAAAATGTTTTGAAATTTTCACCTGCTTTTTCAGTGAAAGATGTGTGAAAAATAAACGATGTTTTCACTGAAAAAGAAGGTGAAATTTTTGAAATGTTCAACCAGTGTGGTGTCTGATTGTTGCTATGCCATTGTGTATATAAGTAGCCTAGGTAGACCCTGAGTCCCCAGTTTCTCACTGTTGACTCAGGTTAGTTGTCTTGTCTCTCTCTTCAATTCGAGTTTCTCACTGTTGACTCAGACCACTGTGCTTGCCTGATTCTAACACAGACATCGGAGGAGGGCGGTAGGGCTTGTTGGCGGATTTTTTGTACGGGCGGGAGGTTGCAATGCCTTCGGGCGTAGAATCACGACTTGTACGATTTCACCTGTGCAAACATGATAAATGAGGATGAATTGAGCAGTGGAAGACTTACCAACAAAAGAGTCCTCGCCGTTGAACGTATAATGTAGCACGCGGAAGGAGAATTCAACTAGGGCACCTCTCATCTTGGCTTCAACGTTGGCAGCTTCAACGCATTGGTGGTCTGCATCGTAGACAGGAAATTCGCGAACAGCATACTTCTGTACGATGTTTTCCAATGCTCCGCGCAAATGGACATGTACGGGCCACTTCGCGATATCCACGGATTCACCTTATAGATTGTAAGTCAAAGTTGAGATGATGACGAGAAGGTATATACTGGCGCCGGGAACCTGTAGGAAGGAAGAATGAGAAAGTGCAGCATGATAGCTAGGAGGAGTACGACAATAACCTTGGTCTCAAAGACTGGAGTGGAAAAGCGGATTGCTTCCTCGGATCCGTCTTTAACGACGAGCCATTGGTTTTTGCCGGTCTTGGATATACTGGTCTGATACTTCTTGATGGCGTTTATAGAGACAGCATGGTCAGGAGAGAAAGTGGGGTCGTCTATTGTAGTGATGTCAGTAGGATGGACGAGCATCGAGTTAGTATACGGTACCTGGCTTATTTATCAAGAAAACATACTTGGTTTCTTCGAGAGCCTTCGGGTATTTGCCTGTCGGGTTGTGGTTTCCTGCGGGTGACAAATACAGTTTGGTCTCAGAAACGACACCAATGGCGATGATCACTGCGTGGGGTGCGGCGGGAGCTTCAGGATCAAAGGGACCGGGAATGATTTTGCTGAGGGTGTGTCCATGACCATCTTTAAGGAAGGAGAAGGAGGAGGGGAATAGTGTGCTAGCAGTGTAGTGCTTAGTGCGTAGGAGGCTGTTGCAGTGGAAAGCAGAGCTGAAAGGAGCCATTGATGGGGATGGGCAGGTTTACTGGCTCAAGTACGGTGAGGTTTAAAGGGATTTAGAGGGTGTTGATGAGAGGAGACGTATGCGGTTAGGATGAGGGCGGAATGGGGCGGAGACCTGAGGGAAGGGGAATGACAGTTTAAGTTGCAATTCAGCTGACTCAGCTGACGAAAATGCAGGGTCGTTGTTGAGGTAGAAATGGTCGCCACTTGAAATGAGGGAAAGAGGTTGTTGAATGGGGTTGCCTCGATACAAAAGTGTATATATACATAATCGCACTCAGAGTGGACGAGAGAACGTAAGAATATCTGGAAAAAGTTAGGCTGGATGATCGAAGCTGCAAGAGAAAATATGCACATGCATGGAAACTGAAAGCATCTTGTAGCAAAGTGGTGGTTGGAGGGTCGACTGAGTTTTCGTAGTTGTCGGACGCTTAGGATCGAGATCAGTGTGGGCATAGAAATAGAAAAACCCGTACCATGGAGAAAGAGGTGGAAGTGGGGACTGTGTCTGAACTGGTATTCGACTTGGGGGTTGTTAATTTGGAGCCAGCGAAGAGCGAGGGCAACGCGGCGGCGGTCGACAGTTAGGACCGGCATCTCATCGTTGCTGTGCAGAGGAGCAATGAGGAAGACTGTTAAAAACACAGTAGATGGGGGCATGAACGATGATTCCGGAGTACGCCAGACTCTCGTATTAAAGTTGCAGTCGATATTTAAAGGTGTACTAACGGCTTGAAGGAGCCTAGGCTAGGATACTCTTGAAGAAATGTTGAAGTCTGCTCTAGGTTAGACCAAGAATAGAAACCAAGTTGTCGGTTTCTTCATGAGAGAAGATTGAGGCGGAGAAAGGCAAAGGGTCCCGTTACAAGTTGGCAGCAGCAGCAGCAGGAGTGAAAGAAATTCGGGAGAAGTAGTGTGGAAGTCAAGAAAGGGGGACATCATAACTAGTCAAGAGATGTGGAGAATGTCGATGTCGGGAGATGAAGGGCGCCGGACGAGTCACAGCAGTGACAGTAGTGATGATGATGTGCCATGCAGCCGGGAAATGCACTTGAAATTTGTTGGACGGACGGGGGTCTCCATACAGATATTTAGAATTCGACTTGAACAATGTTTTTGGATAAGATGAACACTTCATCTCAGTCACTGAACACCAGGCCATTCCTCGTGTCAAGTTTGGTTATCTGGCAGAGCATGGGAAGAAAGTGATGGCTCTTGATCTTATCACACAGCCACTTTTGGACGCTTTCAACGCTTTCAAAAATCTTGACTATGAAACAGTTAAACGTAAGTGGGGGAGACTTGCCATAATTTCAAGAAAATTCAGGGAGCTAAATTGATGTTATATACCAAGCCGAAGGAAGAACAAGATGAGAGACTCCGGAACCGGAACCAGGAACCAGAGGATCGGAACTTCCGGAAAGTATATGGGGAGATAACGCAAGCACCACAGGACAGTCGGATGTGCATACTACCGAGGCCGGTGAAGGAAAGAGGACCGGAGGAATTAACCGGAGGACGACTCAGTGCAAAGCGTAGAGCAAAGCAACATTAATTATCAAATTGAAGTACATGGCATATGTTAAGGGTTTATATAGCTAAGTCCTAATTGTATTCCTAAAAAGGTGTGAGTCAGGTGACCTGTCAGACATAACAATAATACGAGTCCCAAAGAGGATGGGGAAGTGATGTCGGAGAAATTGACAATAAGAACATGGATTATAAAGACGGATAAACGGGAAATGCTCAGTAATTCTTCATTGCGTAAAAACCCGGTGATCCACGATGGGTCCAAAGATGATCCGTCCGGTTCCGGGCTCCAGTACCAGACATGGACCGGAAAGTCAAGAACCGGGAAAGCATGAATATAACAATTGAGCAATTTTTCAAATGTTAGCCCCATCTCTGTGAACAGCACTGTGAATTTGAGTGGAAGGAGGATAATGCGACAGGGGTACCTGTTGAAATAAGTGAGTTTTGCAAAACCTCTCACCAATTACTAGGATACCTTCACAATTTATTCTGTATGCAATTATTCCAGTGGTCTAGTTGGATTGCCGCGTGTCGACACTGTTCAAGGTCGGGATGAGGGAGTCTGAAGGTCTGCGGTTCAATCATCGCCAGTGTCAAATTATCTTTCCCATTTCGGTTTTATTTTTCTCTTTCTTTTATTATTATTGAAACATCACTTGGGTGAACGTCAATACTCACGATAATGTTGACTCTGGTGTTTTCGCAAGTAGAGAGAATTTAGAGAGAATTTGAAGAAGTCGTAGCTGGTCACATGTGTAAGCAGAATGAGTAAGCCTTGCAGATTTTTTATTCTAACAGTTGCTGGAGCTCGCTGTAGGTATCCAAGGTCTCAAATATTCTTTTTTCTGCTCCCAATGTACATTCAAGGTAAGTTTTGCAGTTGAATTTGAACGCCCCGCTTCCATGGACTTTAACTTGAACTCAGATTTTTTGGAACATTCGTCACGGTGTGACTCTTCTCCGTCGAAGACTTCAACCCGAACCCTGACAAGGATAGGCAGAGACTTGCTCAACAGATTTTGTAGCTTGGACTCATTGATGCTTACTGGTCTTACAGGGTCAAGTGGAATTGTTTTCAAGCATCGCAACTTATGATTTGTCGAGTCGGCAGTCAAATCTAAATACCATTTCAGGCTTTCTTTCGCCCGAATCAATGTAGCAGCGGCAAGGCTGAGCAGCCGTTTCTCCTCATTCCTCACCTCTTGTGGTGCGTGGTTATGGATGTTTTTCGCATAAACATTGCCGAGAATGGCTAAACGGTTGAGCTCATCTTCTCCACATTTGATTCTTGATAACATCACATATGAAGCTGCAATTGTTGTACAGCTTTCAAGATGGATAGCAGCTGCATTCAGTGATCGGCTCTGTGAGTTATGTGCGGTGAAGCTGAACCCGGGAATCAAGGGGAGTTGGTGGCGACGCGCTGAATAGATTTTTTCCCTAGCCCTTTGGAGAATTGAATGGTGAGCGCTACTAGCGGAAGAACAACTCGGTGGGGGAAAAGAGCATTGGGATCGGAGGATTTATAAAGAGGAATGTCAACTTCTGCCGATATGGCATAACGGCAACCTTCTCGGATCTCAAAATCAATGTTAATCAAGGTACCTCCACTTCCGTTCGCAAGTGTTATATACCGAGCTGAAGGAAGAACAAGATGAATGAGTCTGGAACCGGAGGATCGGAACTTCCGGAAAGTATATGGGGAGATAACACAAGCACCAGGGACAGTAGGATGTGCATACTACCGAGGCCGGTGAAGGAAAGAGGGCTGGGGAATTAACCGGAGGACGACTCAGTGCAAAGCGGAGAGCAAAGCAACGTTAATTATCAAACTGAAGTACATGGCATATGTCAAGGGTTTATATAGCTAATTCCTAATTGTTTTCCTAAAAAGGTGCGAGTCAGGTGACCTGTCGGACATAACAATAATATGAGTCCCAAAGAGGATGGAGAAGTGATGTCGGAGAAATTGACAATAAGACCATGGATTATAAAGACGGATAAATGGGAAATGCTCAGTAATTCTTCATTGCGTAAAAACCCGATGATCTGCAATGAGTCCGAGGATATTCCGTCCGGTTCCGGGTTCCGGTACTGGACATGACCGGAAAGTCAAGGAACGAGAAAGCATGGATATAACAGTATCCCCCTTGTGCGTTCCTTGCCCTCAAGGAACAGAGATGCAATTGCGGTGTCCAACGAATAATAGTTCTGGAAATGGGCGGAATGAAGTCTTCCAAAACCGGAAAGGTTCTGGAAGGTCACGTGCTGTTGATATAGCACAACCGCAGTCGTGGCATGTGTTATATCCATGCAGCCTCCCTCCTTCAACCGACTCCCTTCCAGCCATTCCGGTCACGTCCGGTCATCCCTAGGCTCCGGTCATTGACCGGAGCCACCCGGTCATCCGGACGAATCGGGTTTTTACGCAATGAAGGATTACTGAGCGTTTCCCGTTTATCCGTCTTCTTGTCTTCTTTCTTATTGTCCTACGACTTCCCATCAGTCCACCTGACTAGTCTTATTGTCAAGAACCACCCTCCTTCCTATTTGGGAATACAATTAGCTACTTAGTATATATATCACTTTAATACGTCTTGTACATTAGATTGATAATTAACGTTGCTTGGCTTTTCTCCTCGCACTGAGTCGCCCTTGCATTCGCTACTCCCCTCCGGTACTCCGACTCCGGTCCCCTTCTCGGATTACCTGCCGGTCAAGGTAGTCACTCACCCTTACCTTCCTGTGGTGATCCCTTCGTATACAGCCCCGGAGATCTTCCGGTCCTCTGATCTTCCGTCCTCCGATCCTCCGGTCTCTCCGGTCCGAAGTTCATCGCTCGGTATATAACACGATCATAACTTCTTTCTTCCACACCACCACCACCCCATACTCAAAATGCCCCCCTACGCACCCGGATATAACCGAACGACGGTGGCGACGACCACAAAGACTCCGGCGGCAACCGGAAGGGCAAGAGGAGAGCGACGTCCGGGAGCTCGAGGAAGACCGGCGCGAGCAAAAGCGCCAGCGGAGGGAGCAGCGGGCACAGGAGCGCCTAGAACACCTCCAGATCGAATTGGAGGAGGCCGCGGCGCCCGGGCGGATATGGAGTTGAGGGAGGCCCGGATCGCCAGGAGCTGGAGGGTATGGACCGGGAGGATGCGGAGGAGGAGGATGAGGAGACTGGAGAGGAGTCGGTTGGGGATGGGAGCCCCAACGACGAGACCGATAGTGACCGGGAGAGAGACCCAGGACAAGGTGCGTCTCAGTGACCGGAATGGACCGGATACTAATTTTTTTCCAGAATGCGACCAATGCAAGAAGGTCGCAGAGATATGTGTTGTCGAGGGTGGATCCCGTGCGACCACCTTGGCCTGCAACCGTTGCAAGGCCAAAAAAAATCAAGTGTTCTCTCGTCGGACCCTCCAAGTGGGTCAACCAGCACGAACTGGCGAAGACGCAGGAAAAAAGACGACCGGAACAAGTTCTGGTAAGGCCACCACCCGCCGCCCCCGACCCCGCTATATAGAATCGTCTCCGGAACCGGAGGTCCTGGACCGACCGGAACGACCGGGGAGACAGGACCCAGGACCCGTATCGACGACATGCGGGTCCGAATGGATCAGCTGGAACGTCGTCAGGATGCCGTCAAGGTTTCCCGGAGGAAAAACCGAGCCAGGCACCACCACGTCAATCTGGTCCTAATCGGACTGGTGAAGTGGCTGTCAAGGGATTACTTCCCTGATGGCGTTCCGGGCTGGATGGTCGACATCATCCAGGGATTGGAGGAGGACAGGCAATCGGTGGAGCCTGAAGAAGAGAGGGAGGAGGATGAAGAGCAACCGGAACCGGAGCCAGAAGCGAAGGAAGAAGAAGAGGAAGTGAGAATCTGGGTCAGTCCGGAGTGGCCGGAAGGATTCGGATGGACGAAGAAGAAGGAGTGAGGGTAGTAGAAGAGGAAGGAAATGAGTCATTGCCCCCGATCCAAGTGGAGGAACAACCAGAGGAGTCGGAGGATGATTAAATATCTGTACTATAAAAATTTCTTCTGAAAAATTTTCTTTTCTTGTTTTTCTTGAAATGCTAAGCAAATCCGAAGTCGACCAGAATAACCGAAAATACCGGGAGAGTAAGAAAGAAGGATTTCAAGGGTTTGGTCCAGGCTTGTTAGGAAAACGACGATGAAAATTGTTGATGTGTTCATCGGCATCAACGTCATCCACACTAACCCAACTAAACTGTTCATCGGTGTTCTCGTAGCCCTGCCATTCGACCAAGTACCGGAGCTGGGTCCGGGGCAACCGGAAACGGCGATCAATCTTTGAGTCAACGATTTGTTTGATCTCATAGTGTTCTTCACCGTCAATGATTTCTACCGGAGCCGGAGGTGGTTCCTCGCGACCGGGGAATGGATTCGGAAAATGAGGCTCAAGTTGAGATATATGGAAGACTGGATGAACTTGTGAAAGGCTTTTTGGGAGATGGATGGTATAGGAAGCCGCACTGGGTTTACCAATGACTTCGTAAGGCCCAAGGTGAGTTTCCCAGAATTTCGGAGTGGGTCGTTTCGTCCGGATATACTTTGTCGTGATAAATGCATGGTCACCGATCTGTAACCGGGGATCCGGAATACATTTCCAGTCAGCAGTTTCTTTATATCGCTGCTGAGCGAAAGTGATTTGCTCCCGGAGATACTGATGAAGGTCTTGGAGATCGACAATGTAATCTTTAGCTACATGTTCGCGACATCGTGTTCCAGGTGGATATTGATAGCTGATTATAGCCTTTATTCGCAAAGAACGGAGATATTCCGGTAGAAGCATTCAGAGAATTGTTCAAAGTGAATTCTGCTAGAGGAAGTAATTCGTGCCAGTCGTCCTGCTGGTACGAGGTATACATCCGGATATATTGTTCCACAGTCTGGTTCATGCGTTCCGTTTGTCCGTCCGCTTCTGGGTGATAACCGGAAGTATAGTGCAGCTCCATAGAGAGGAGTTTGCCCAAGGACCGGAAGAAGGATGAAACGAATTCGGAGCCCCGGTCACAAGTGACATGGGAAGGGACAGCATGCTTCGAGAAAACGTGAATAAGGAAAAGCCGGGCAAGTTCCAGAGAGTCGATATGAGTGTCACAAGCCACGAGAATAACCTGCTTAGAGGCATGGTCAACTATGACAAGAATAGTGTCGTACTTGCCGGAAACCGGTAATTGATTGATGAAGTCGATAGAAATGGAATCCCATGGCCAGATGGGAACCGGAAGAGGCTTTGTTAGAATCAGGCAAGCACAGTTGTCTGAGTCAACAGTGAGAAACTCTGATTGAAAAGAGAGACAAGACAACTAACCTGAGTCAACAGTGAGAAACTGGGGACTCAGGCTCTACACTAGGCTACTTATATACACAATGGCATCCACAGCCTCGAGGCTGTGCCTGTCACAATGCACAGCAACAATCAGATACCATGGAAACCATCAGGTCCATCAGGATACTGATGGATAGTACAATCAGACACCATGGAAACCATCAGATCCATCAGGATACTGGTGTTTCACATGTCTAAACTAAGTGTCCATGAAACACAAGAAGACAAATGAGAATGCTGGAAGTCCCACACTTCAACACCAGATTCAACGGATTGACTACTGTTTGTTGTCTGGTGAACTAAAGACTACCTCACAAAGAGGGATTGTCCCAACAGTTGGTGTTCCTATCTACCAAAGGCCACACAACACTGACACTAAGATGGCAAAGAGCCTGGATTTCTCTGGGAGAATAATGCCTTTATCAGATTTAAATCTCACCAGGTTACAACCTAAAATCAGACCCCAGCTCAATTTGGGCCAGCAATTGTATTTTTTGGACCAGAGTTGTTGTGTTAGGCTCCAAACTAATTCTTGACCTGGGGCATTACAGTCCACTGCGATGTGTTCTAAAGTTTGGGGACATCACGGAAGTGGCACCGACCACATATCTCTGAGTCGTTTATGTGGGTCAAGAAATCTCCCACTCTGAATGTATTGTGTATACATTTCCAGAAGAACTCCCGTGTCAGGTGTTGAAAAGTTGTTGACCGTATTGAGTTCCAGATATATGCATCTGTCAGAACATAATTTGAGGCCTCTTCAACGGAGCATCGTATTCGGTCTAAATTTGTGAATGTGGACATTCGTTGGACAGTTGGTCTCAAGTTTCGTATAATCTTGGTGAAATACCGCTGTGAACCTTGACTTAAAAGGATCCCCGGAGATTCGAACATCAGGTCAACTTCTGTATCAACTTCGACTGTGCGAGCTTGTTCGGTTGACAGATTTTTTGCTCTATTATCGGAGACCTTTTTAAAACAAACTCGAGCTACCCGCTCATTCAACATGGCAATGACGGATTTGAGAAGACGGTAATTGGGGTCCAATATATTGTTTTCTGATTTTATTCTGTCCCGAACTAGTGCTCGTAGCAAGAAATCAGATGACGAGCATACCAGGAGTGGTACATTATGTGGTGTATCTTGTAGTACGAGCAACAGGCCACCTAGGAGTGCTGACGAGAAAGTTAACAGAATATCTTGTTTATCAAAGGACAGGTTTATGTTCTTGTTCTCAATGTGATTGTCGGATTGAACTCTCCGGCATGCCGGATTTGTGCATGGATGAATATGGTCATTACGGGTGGGATCTCTGTGGCCAGTTTGACTCTCCATGCTGGTATTTCATTGAGTGAGTCTTCAAAGGCAAAAATCCGGAAGCCCGACTCAATGTTAGATAGGGTAAAATCTGGATCAAAAGTCTGAACTGTGTCGACTTTTATTGGTTGTCTATTTGATTCCAACTCTTCGTGCGTCAGCGCTAACTCATGGCATAGGTCCAGATTTTGCAAGCTTGGATTCCATTTACTGAAGATGCTGTCAATTAGAATTTTAGCTGTTTCAATGCATTCACCAGGATTGTTGCACTCCAACTCAGTTCGGTCTCTGTGACATAATGAGCAACCACAATTTTTGCGACCAATTCCCGAAGGGTTAACTTGGTGTGGTTTTCTAGGATTCAAGGTTTTCCGAGTTGCTACAGTAAGTGTATCTCTGACTGTCCGTACTTCATGGTTCAATCTCAGACATGTTGCAGCCCCTCGTCTGCAGGCTTTTCGATAACGTACTTGATTTGTAGCTGGGTGTTTCCACATCGGCATTTGTAATTTTATTTCCTGGCTAATGGAAAGACCTGTGAACTTGAGCTTATACTTTCTGGCACCAAGGACCATTCTTTTGAGCTCGGTGGGTAGTGGTGTTCTCTGTGAGATTGGAATGACAATGTCTTGTAGAAAGACATTCAGGATTTGGCCTGGGCATATATTGAGATAACTCAACTCTAAAAATCGGGCAAAAAGGAAATCAACGAAATAACACCAGAGTGCACGTTGCGGTCCTTGGACCAAGTACGTTTGAAGATTCCATAGGTCAATGGCTTCATTTCGGGCAGGAATATCCAAAATTTGCTTTCCACCTTCAGCGGTGTTCAAAGCCATGGTCTCATGAGCAACTCGGGCTTTTTTTCCATCCCAGAGGAAAGTATGGGAGACCAGAACGAGTGTGTCTTCAACGTCTTTAGGCATGCCCTGAACTCGGGTTAAATATTGAGTCCGCCCACCAATAACCATATTTATAATGTGTCTCTTCCCACTGGTTGAGCATTTCAATTTTTTCACCTTCTTTTTCAGTGAAAAATGTTGTTTATTTTTCAGACATTTTTCACTGAAAAAGAAGGTGAAAATTTTAAAACATTTTCAGCACTTTCTCGATTCAAGGTGAAAAATTCGAAATAAAGTAAGAAAGTGATGAAAATGTTTTGAAATTTTCACCTGCTTTTTCAGTGAAAAATGTGTGAAAAATAAACGACATTTTTCACTGAAAAAGAAGGCGAAAAAATTGAAATGTTCAACCAGTGTCCCTTCAAGAGTCGGCTTCGTCAATTTCCACCTCTCAAGATCACTTGAAATCTTTTCGAGCACTGTAGGCCATGGTGTAATATAGGGCACATCGTTTCCAATCCATGTGCCTAGCATGCGACAAGTCTGACCATCAGGTACTATCCGATTACTTCCTTTGATTGAACCTGTTCATGTTTTATCATTGAGTCTTGGATCCTTCATAACTTTGGCTCGGTATGAGCTTCGGCCGAATGGTAGTATAACCGTTTTGTGTTCGTTGAATTTTGCCATTGAGGCAGCACACCACAATTCCAAAATATTCCAAAGGGATTCTAACTCATCCTCGGATGAGAGATAGACTGATGTATCATTGGCGAAGAGCAACACGACAAGATCTTGGTTTGTGCTGGGAATCTTAACTCCTTTCAGGTCTGAATTGCGTATCATGCATGCTAGTGGCTCAATGGCCAGGTTGAATAGTAGGCAAGAGAGTGGATCTCCCTGTCTTACCCTGCGAGTCACTAGAAACGGCTCACTCGTCTCTCCGTTGATCATTACAACGGTTTCAGCATTTGTATAAAGTGTCTTGACTGTGTTACAAAACTTTGGTGGGAAACCCATGTGTTCCAGTACACTCGTCAGGTACTTATGGTTGATTCTATCGTATGCCTTTTCTTGATCAAGGGCAACTATAACTCCATCCTCTTCTGCAGCCTCTGCGTAATTCAAAAGAAATTTAGCGAGTTTCACTTGGTCTTCAATTTTTCGACCTTTCATAAATCCAGCCTGGTTAGGGTGGACTAGGGATGGAGCAACATTCATCAGTCGCAATGAGTAGCTCTTTGTCATCAGTTTGTAGTCGCAATTCAGGAGCGTTACTGGCCTATAGTTACTGATTAAAGACTTGGCTCCCTTTTTAAATATGGGACAGAGCCATCCGGAGTTAAATTTAGAGCTCTGCACCATCCCGTGCTCTTCGATGTCATTATAAAGCCTTGTCAGTAGGGTCAAAACATCGAACATTTGACGGTCAGACCCTTTGCTCTGTTGGAACAATATGTCGAGCATCTTGTAAAATTCGTATGGAAGTCCATCTAATCCTGGTGCCTTGCCGTTGTTTGAGAGTTTGAGTGCTTCATTGATGTCTTCAAACTCCAGTTTCTTGTCCATGTTATTGAACTCATTATTTGATAGGCGAACATTGCACTGCTCAAGTGTAATGGTAGTTGCCATCATTCGTCTGTATTCATCAGGACGATCCTTCTCCTGAATCGAATCATGGTAGTCCCGTGCTATTTTGGCCATTTTCCTCGGACGGGTTCGTACCGGGGTGCATTTGAGTTTGTCTGGTCGTCAACCTTCAACTCGTGTATCAATTCTCTGGTATGGTAGCCCTTGGCTGAGCGTGTCCAGGAAGTTGTTCTCAGTGTTTCCCCTTCCACGTCGTAGTGAGTTTCTGAGAGCGCTTTTTTTCGCTCCGCTTCGTCTCTGATAGTGTCAGTAATTTTCTTTTCAAGCATGTAGGTTGCTAAAAATCTATCTTCAGGCGGCATGTTTTCGTCATGGATCACGATACTCAGTTGTGTCTTCCATGTCCTAATTTTCTGGGTCGTCTCGCTGGTGATAAATCTTGAGCAGTGTTTACCATACGTGATTGTGTCCAGTTTGAATTTCGCCCATAGAGTTTGAATATTGTTATCTGGGTCATGTTCTAGTTGGTCAAGGTCCTCTATATCCTTGAGGAGTTGGGCTGCTAGAGCCTGTACTCGGTTCATGAATTTTCGTGTTTTCAGAAGGTAGAGTAGCATACTCCATCGTCCGGGACCTGGCTGTTCATCAGGTCTGCAAGTTAGTTCAGTCAGTACCAGTCGATGGTCGCTTTTCACCGGGCAATGTTTAATTTCCCAACCTCTAAAAATTTTGAACTGTTGATTGTCAACATTAATTCGGTCAAGGCGTGAATGAGAGATGTGCACTTGGTTGGATTGCTTATCTGACCTGTATTGAACACATGTGTATTCTCGAGTGTCTGGGAATGTTGCACGCCAACCATCGCGCAAGCGCAACAAATCTTTGAGTCTTTTGAAACTGTCTGGGACTACTTCTGTTGTGCCAGAATTTCTATCTGAGGGATCTTCGATGAAGTTCCAGTGTTGAGTGTGGGACTTCCAGCATTCTCATTTGTCTTGTTGTGTTTCATAGACACTTAGTTTAGACATGTGAAACACCAGTATCCTGATGGAACTGATGGTTTCCATGGTGTCTGATTGTAGTATCCATGTGCTGTGCATTGTGACAGGCACAGCCTCGAGGCTGTGCATGCCATTGTGTATATAAGTAGCCTAGTGTAGAGCCTGAGTCCCCAGTTTCTCACTGTTGACTCAGGTTAGTTGTCTTGTCTCTCTCTTCAATAAGAGTTTCTCACTGTTGACTCAGACCACTGTGCTTGCCTGATTCTAACATCCAGTCCCCCAGTGCTACTGTTGGGAATGGTAATTGCGGGTCATCAGCCCATTTCTTCCAGAGTTCTTTCCACATTTTGTTCCTGTCCTCGGGTCTGTTCGGAGCATAGATATTTAAAATCTTCAATGATTCCCCCTTGTGCCATGGTATGACTATCATGAGCGCACGGCCAGGGATCAGTTCGTATTCAGTGATGTTTTCGGTGTCAACATATTTTTTGTTCAGAATGAAAGCAACTCCGGCAGTTGAGCAGGGTTTCTCCGGGTGGGCTGAGTGGTACAGTTTGAACCATCTTCCAAAGATGTTGTTAAATTGGGTAGCTGAATCTTTGTCGAAGTGAGGTTCCTGTACTCCAAGGGCTCCCAGATTGTTTGTGTCAATAGTCTGCTTCAGGAATTGAAATTTGTGGTTCTTGTTGTGCATCGACATGGTCGCATCCCGACCAGCGACGTTGAGTGAGCCAATAGTTAAGTTTGAGCGAGTGAATTTGCCTGACTTAAGGACTCTCGGAGGCTTATGCCTTCTCCGTACAGCTATGTTCTCCCAGCTGTTTCCATCCACATGAGCATCATCTGGCAGGTGGGGTAAATTATCTTGGGCATGCGAATACTCTGTGTTGGTATCTTGGGCATGTGAATACTCGCTTGCGTATTATTATTAGTTGAACACGGTTCATTTAACACCTCTGTATCTCCCATGCTCACGTCCAAACATTGGTCAGTACCTTCGACAATATCATCTCGGGGATTTGGTTCCATCTCAACATTTACCATCCCTTCGTCAGATAAGTGTTCAGTTGGAACCATAATATTGGGGGAGGTACCAACCGGTTGCTCTTCGCTTTGCTCCGTAACAGCCAGAGCAACAGAACCGTTACAGAGGGGCCGAGCGAAAGATAGCCAGGGATAGGCCCCTGGGTACCCTGACTCCTGCTGATTTCGTATTCTGAACTCGCAGCCTGCAGGCACTGGCGAGAGGGATGTACCACGTCCCCGAAACCCTCCCGTGCTCCAGGAGGGCCCAAGGTACTTAAATCGGTTTTGTAAGGTTGTATAGGCATATAAGAAGGTGCCAGCCGTCACGGAGAATTGGATTTTGGTACATGTGTCAAGGCCACGCCACAATTCGTGGCCAAAGAAAAGTGCAATATTAAAGATCTATACTTCGGTCATAGATCATGGTTCTGTTCATGGCAGAATACCGAAATTGGAGCATGGCATACAATGGTCCGAATAAAAGAGTCGCAAATATATGTTACAATTTTGAGCTGTCTTGTTGGACATCAAAGTTGCGCTGGTTCAGAAAAGCGACGACAATGCAAGTAGCGTAAGAAGTGGTCGGAAGAGATTCAGGCACACTAGTCACGTGATTTCAGGCCGGATGTGGAGCAATGCCATAACAACGTGAGTCAGGAGGTGTGGGTGGGCATCGCCCGCAGCGAGCAGGCCACGGGGAGGGCGGAAGGGAAGAGGACTAGGGTTAGGCCTAACCCTTATTTGCGGCTAATCAAGCTGCCAAATCAGTAGAATATGCAGTCAAGTATTTTACTGGCTGAGAAGAGTACAATCATCATTATTCGTGGCTCGTATGAGTGGATGTGAACAAGCTAATCAGCTTCTTGCCACAGGTGACAACGAAACCATGTATCAAAGTTCGAATTGTTACATACAAACAATGGTTACTCGAGTATTAAATAAGTACAAGATTATTGTACAATGGAGGAAGGAGCATATTGGGTGGTGGTACAAGATAGAGGACGGAGAGCATGGGGTAGTAGTACAAAGCGGACAACGGTTGTATGAGTAATGTATAGAAGATCAAGTCGTGTTTGAGAGGTTACCGGATTTAATAGCCATAAGGCTTATACCCGCCTCTATAGCCACACCAGCACCACAGAAGGGGCGACCTCCACCCTCGCCACGGCCTCCACGAAAGGCATGGCCCCGGCCACGAACAGTCGTCCAGCCGCCAGAGGAGGAGACGTTGGAGGTGGTGATGTCGAGCGTCAACGAGTTTGGTACGTGTGAGGAGTTGGCGTTGGGCTCGGGGATGCCATGGGCGTGACGGTAAGCCGGCGAGTGCATGATGGGGCATTCCTCGTTGTAGTGATCAATGCCGTGGCACTCCGAGCATGACATGAGCTGTGGGAAATTGGTGTCTGGACCCAGCCAAGGGATTGCGACGCGCGCAGTGGAACGGTGAAAGAGAAGGTCGGCAACATGAGATGGGACTGGATGCGGGTGTTAACATCTTCGTTGTTCGAGATGGGGGGGATGGAGATGCGGTGCGCAGTGATGGGATGGCTGTAGTTGTATCTCCCGACCCGTTTGCGAATGGTGCATGTGGTGATGTGCGCGAAGTGGAGCGCGACAGCGAGGATGATGGCGGGAGTGTGGTTCCCCGGAATGTTTTCATGTTTCACCTTTACTACATCGACTATGTCGGTGTCGGCCAATAGCGCAGGGTACAGGGTATCGAAGATCTCGATGAGCGTGACGAAGTCAACAAGTCCAGTATAGGTTAGGTAAATACGCGGCGGTGGAAGACGCACTTCGAGGCAGTAAAATGAAATGGGGACTTCGTTGTGGGTGGCGTGGAAGACTCCGCGTTCAAGAACTGCCGCCTTGAAGGTGTCGGAACAGTTGAACATGATGTTCGTCCAGGGCATACTGGGGCCCTGAGCAGCCGGTACGTCCTCCTTCAGGGTAGGAGGATAGACATCGATGTCGTTCGCGTCAGGGATTTGGCTAGCGACAAGTGTGGCCTTGATAGCCCCAGGCCCGTGGCTGCGGTCTTGGAAGTCTGATGTGAGAATCATGTGGCGAGGCATTTGTCTAGGTCATGTTAGATGGGAAAGCGATGCGGTCAAAAGTAGCGCACCCGGTTGTTGGTTAATCACCTGAACGACCTCATTCCTGTGATTCATCACAACCGACTTCGAAGACCAACCCTTCACCAGAGCATCGTCCGTATGGGAGGTGAGGAGGTGAGACGCATACTAGAATGGGTGAGGACGTCAGATGAAGTGGAAATATAATTCGATAAAAACATGCGTCAATGGGCGGCTCAACAGGGGGCTCAACAGGGGCTCAATGGGCTGCATTTGTGCTTCAGTCATATTCGTGTGTTCGGTCTGGGGTTCAGGAAGCGGGTTTGAAAGGGAAGATCCAGCAAATTGCTTGGACAGGTCAAGGAAAACCTCGTCTGAGCGAGGAGAGAGAGGAATTTGGTCGTCCAGGGTGGATGAATGCGGGAGGGCGACAGCTTTTTTGGGTCATGAGTGTCAAATTTAAAAGGAGGGGGAAACAAGAGAAAATGAATCTGAGACATAGACGTCACCTTTCTGTGCGCATGACCCTTCACAGCCATCGGTCGGCGTCGGTCGTTGAGCCAAGGAAATGAAGATACAAGAGGAGTAGTGGGTGTGCACGCCCACGCCATCGCGTCAGTGGACGCCTGGACGGGAGGACGAGAAGAAAAGGGAGTGAAGGTCATGGTCACTGGCAGTGACGAGAAACAAGGTGAGGTAGAGCGAGCGTCAGTCATGACATCATGATTGCTATCATTCAATATTCAGGAACCAGGCACAGGCACACCAAATTCTCAAGCTGAGGTAGAGCGAGCGTCAGTTATGACATCATGATTGCTATCATTCAATATTCACAGGCACGCCAAATTCTCAAGCTGAGCTCGACGCGAGCAACACTGTCGGTGCGGGAGGGGAGGCTCACAGGGTCGTTGGGAGTTTTCAGGTTCCCGCATTTGATGGTACTGTAGCAGAGATGTTTTGAGGGATGCGTTAGGAATATTCATCCAAAGATATCCATTTTATGGCAGTTCCGTAGCTCAGTGGCTCGCCGCTATGGTGGGGGGGGGTCACCTTGGGCTCTAAACCCAGTCAATGGGCTTTAAACCCTCATCCCTAGTCCACCGACCACCCCAAGTCTCGTTTGTCCCCCACCGACCAGCAAAAGTCAGCGTGGAAATTTAGAGATGGTGGTGGTAGCGGATCAAGGAGCCCCCCGGATGGACTCACAATTAATCCCGACAGCACTCCATTGGCCCAATGTGAGGTTTGCATTAAGTCCAAGATGCATCGCAAACCCTTTCCCAAGAAATCCACTAACCGGTCCGATACCCGCGGCGAAGGAATTCATAGTGACCTATGGGGTCCGGCCCGCACAAAGTCAACTGAGGGAAATTATTATTATATTTCTTTCACCGACGATGCGACTCACCGAATTACGATTTTGTTCTTGAAGACCAAAGATCAAGCTAAACACAAGGTGCTCGACCATATTGAATGGTTGGAGCAGCAGTACAACTGCAAACCTAAGTGGATTCGTGTGGATGAGGGCCGTGAGTTCCTAAACTCGGAGTTGAAAGCAGCACTTGCCAAGAAGGGGATTGAACTTCGTGCTGTTGCTCCCTATTCACAATCGCAGAATGGCGTCGCAGAGTGCCTGAATCGGACAATTGTGGAGCTGGCAAGAGCCACGCTGGAAGCGAAAGATCTTCCAAGGAGTCTATGGGAGTGGGCAGTCCTCCACGCCGTTTATATTCGAAATTGGGCACCTACGAAATCTTTGCCCGATGGGTTAACACCCCATGAGGCATTTACGGGCGAGAAGCCCAACATTGTTCACTTTCAGGAATTCGGAACGGATGTCTGGATCTATCAAGAGGTTCAGAAGGCAGGTAAATTATTCGGACATGCTAACAAGTTTTTATTTGCAGGATACAACGAAGGCCCCAAAGCGATCCGTTATTACGACACCAAGACTCACCGAGTCAAGGTATCACGGAATTTCATGTTCACAGAACCCGATAAGAAAGTAACTGAAATGAAATTCATTGAAGTTGATTCGGGAGACGTACAGCTTGAGGGGGAGTCAGGAAATGGCAAACTGCCGTCTCCAAAAACTTTAGCACCACCATCACCCAGTCCACCATCGAAACCGCAAAGCGCGGGACCTGCACCGAAACCTGACTCATCAGAATTGAGTTCTGACGGTGACGACTCACCCGATCCGCTGCAAACTGCAGCTCCAACCACTCCCAACCGTCGCATGTTGAAGTGGGGTTTGGTAGTGTTTGGTTCAGACAGGTCCGCCTTCCTTATTTGTACTCTGTCACATATTTAGTCATGGTGTGACAATGTGACAGGGCTTTTCGCCTTCCATCTGGTGCTATATCTGCCTTTTCGGCTTCCATCTGGTGATCTCATTACAACATCGCACGGATCCACCGAGGACACAGTCATCAAATTCGAGGCTAGTGTTAGAATCAGGCAAGCACAGTGGTCTGAGTCAACAGTGAGAAACTCTTATTGAAGAGAGAGACAAGACAACTAACCTGAGTCAACAGTGAGAAACTGGGGACTCAGGCTCTACACTAGGCTACTTATATACACAATGGCATGCACAGCCTCGAGGCTGTGCCTGTCACAACGCACAGCAATGCACAGCACATGGATACTACAATCAGACACCATGGAAACCATCAGGTCCATCAGGATACTGGTGTTTCACATGTCTAAACTAAGTGTCCATGAAACACAACAAGACAAATGAGAATGCTGGAAGTCCCACACTTCAACAGCTAGAAATGTCTATGACGACAAGCCGAACTGTCTCAATCCCACTCCGATTCGAAGGTTAACAGTACCATTACTGATGTGAATTATCCGACTCTCGGGAACCCGGACGCAGGGGAGACAAGGCCGCAAGAACTATCGCGGCAACAATGATGGCAATACTGCATCCGAGGCCATTGATTATGCAGACGAGGCCGCAGCGCACTACGCATATCACGCCTCAGCTGGTGATCTAGCAATAGGAAATCCGGACATACCACAGAGCGTGCGCGAAGCACACGAGTCCCCGAATTGGCCAGAATGGGAAAATGCGATCAACACAGAGCTTGAAACGTTGGGGCGCATGGGTACTTGGCAACTCGAAGATTGCCCCAAGGACCGAAAGCCCGTTGGATGCAAATGGGTGTTTGACTTGAAAACTGACCAGCAAGGGCAGATTGTCAAATACAAAGCTAGACTCGTTGCGAAGGGATACTCACAAATTCCCGGCCTGGACTACTTCGACACATTCTCTCCCGTTGTTCGCCTAGAATCACTGCGATCTCTGCTCGCTATCGCCGCCTTTGAAGACCTCAAATGAAGCAACTAGATGTAAAAGGTGCTTACTTGAACGGTGATCTTTCCGAGGAAATTTACATGGCACAGCCACCTGGCTACGAAGATGGATCGGGGCGTGTTTGCCGCCTGCGCAAAACCCTATATGGACTTAAACAGTCAGGCCGTGAGTGGAACAGAAAACTTCACAGTTTGCTCACCGGTTTGGGGTTTAAACGGATAGAAGTAGACCACAGTGTCTACATGCGCAGAATCAAGGATCAATTCATGATCCTCACAGTGTGGGTTGATGACTTGCTTTTATTTAGCAATAACTCCACTATGCTAGCCGCCGTCGAATCTGCTTTGAAACGCGAAGTGGAAATCAACAACATCGGGGAACCCAAGAAACTTATCGGCATCGAGATTTACCGTGACAGAAAGGCGCGCACAATTCAGATATCACAGGAACACTATATTGACAGTGTTCTGAAGCGATTCGGTTATGAGAATATGTCGCCAGTCACAACACGATGGATCCCAACGTCGTACTCGAGAAGCTCGAGACCCAAGGTCAGACAACAGATGAGCGCGGCCGTAGTTAGCCGAGCACATGGGATCGCTGATTTGGCCAGCCACAATTAGTCGCCCAGATATAGCCTATGCCGTTGCAGACTCGGATCGTACACAGCCAACCCCGGTCCAGCTCACTGGACAGCGATGAAGAGAGTGTTCCGGTACCTGAAAGGTACGCGATCACTCCGGATCACTTATGGTGGGATCAATCCCGATAATTCCGATACCCCTATTTTGGACACACACGGCGCGTTCAGCGACGCTGACTTTGCAGTGAACCCCGACGACGGAAATCCGTCTCGGGACATGTTTACATGCTTGGAGGAGGCCCAATTGCATGGCACTCCAAGAAACAACCCACAGTTGCACTCAGTACAGCCGAAGCAGAATATTCGGCACTTACCGCCGCAACTCGACAAGCCATTTGGCTTCGTTATTTATTCAATGCACTTGAGTTCGGAAAGATCAATGAACCTACTTTGATTTATTCTGACAATCAATCCGCGATAACTATCGCACACGACCCTCAGCATCACGCCCGCTCGAAACATTTCGACATCGAGAAACATTTTGTTCGTGAGAAGATCAAGGAGGGTATAATTCATGTTGAATACTGTCCGACAGCTGAAATGCTTGCTGACATATTTACGAAGGCATTGCCCCGCGTTAAGCATGAGAAGTTCACGCGCGACATGGGATTACTGCCGGCTTGAGGGGGAGTGTTGGAAACAGTGCCTTCGGGCATCTCGGGCAATCCGCCAGTACAAACCTGTGCTGCGTGGAACTTGGGAGATTTGCTCAGACTGTTGTAGAATAGTGTAGAATATATTTATGACTCGGAATATGACTCACAAGGCTGTTCACTCGTAGTATTTAAGCAACTGTAACTCCTACTATGAATCTAACTTATTTTTTTTTACAACTACCATTTGCGTGAAGTCGGACGTTCACCACGTCCAAACCACTTACTCAATCTACCTGCGCCAACAGAAGTACATGGCATATGTTAAGGGTTTATATAGCTAAGTGCTAATTGTTTTCCTAAAAAGGTGTGAGTCAGGTGACCTGTCGGACATAACAATAATACGAGTCCCAAAGAGGATGGAGAAGTGATGTCGGAGAAATTGACAATAAGACCATGGATTATAAAATGGATAAACGGGAAACACTCAGTAATCCTTCATTGTGTAAAAACCCGATGATCCACAATGAGTCCGAGGATATTCCGTCCGGTCCGGATCCGGTTCCAGACATGACCGGAAAGTCAAGGACCGAGAAAGCATGGATATAACAGTATCCCCCTCTTGCATTCCTTGCCCTCAAGGAACAGAGAAGCAATTGCGGCGTCCATCGAATAATAGTTCTGGAAATGGCCGGAAGAAGTCTTCCAAAACCGGAAAGGTTCTAGAAGGTCACGTGCTGTTGATATAAACCATCCGCAGTCGTGGCGTGACTTAAAACTTCTTTCCTCTGCACCACCACCACCTCATATCAAAAATGCCCCCCTACACCCCCGGATACAACCCCAACGACAACGGCGACGAGCACAAAGACTCCGGCGCCAACCAGAAGGGAAAGAAGAGAGCGACGTCCGGCGAACTCGAGGACGACCGGCGCGAGCAGAAGCGCCAGCGGAGAGAGCAGCGGGCCCAGGAGCGCCTCGAACGCCTCCGGGTTGAGTTGGAGGAGGCCGCGACGGCCAGGCGGATATGGAGATGAGAGAGGCTGTTATATCCGTGCATCTCGGAGTACCTCGGAGCTCCGACCAGACTTCCTTCGGAATTTCCGAAGGGGACTTCTATCCATCGCAAGGGACATTACGCGATGAGGAATTACCAAGCGGATTCCTTTTACTCATAATCCCTTACTTCACTCTCGGAGTTTATCCACATCCACTTATTGTCCACGGACTAATACTTACTCATCGTTCACAAGATGTCTTGACGACTTATTGTCCACGGACTTATACTTACGAATCCTTCACAGGATTGTCTTGACGACTTATTGTCCACGGACTAATACTTACTAATCCTTCACACCTTATTGTACTTCACTAAACAATTAGCTTACTAGTATTTAAGCTAAGTAGTTTAGCCTCTGTTCTTCAGTTTGATAATTATATACGTTATTGCGTTCTCCCTTCCCAACGCAACCTGAGTCGGACTTCCGACCTATCGGATATTCCGTGCCTCCTCCGGCCCTCCTGCATCCTCACTCGTCCTCCTGTTATTATCTCTGGACTTGTCTCTCCTTGGTCGCAAGCCGGGTAGTCGCACACTCTTGTTTGTAGTGCTTGCAAGAATACCTTCTGACCCTTCGGAACTCCGTGACTAACTCCGACGTATTTCCTTCGGACTTTCTCGGCAATTCCGATCCCCTCGGCTCAGCACTTAACAGAGGCACGGATCCAGCAAGAGTTGGCCGGGATGGACCGGGAGGACGAGGAGGAGGAGGACGAGGAGACCGGGAAGGAGTCGGTTGGAGATGGGGGCCCCAACGACGAGACGGCAGTGACCGGGAGAGGGACCCGGGACAAGGTGCGCCGCAGTGACCGGAAATTAAACCGGATACTAACTTTCCTCCCAGAATGCGACCAATGCAAGAAGGTCGCGGAGATATGTGTTGTCGAGGGTGGATCCCGTGCCACCTCCTTCGCCTGCAATCGATGCAAGGCGAAGAAAATTAAGTGCACCCTCGTCGGACCCTCCAAGCGGGTCAACCAGCGGGAGCAGGCGAAGAAGCAGGGAACGAAAACAACCGGAACGAATTCCGGTAAGGCCACCACCCGCCGCCGCCGCCCACGCCATATCGACTCGTCTCCGGAACCGGACGTCGGTTCCGGACCGACCGAACGACCGCAGAGAGGGGTCCCAGGACCCGTATCGACGACATGTGGGTCCGGATGGACCAGTTGGAACGTCGTCAAGATGCCGTCGAGGCGTCCCGGAGGAAGGACCGAGCCCACCACCAACGTGTAAATCTGGTCTTAACCGGATTGGTGAAGTGGCTGTCAAGGGACTACTTCCCTGATGGTGTTCCGGGCTGGATGGTTGATATCATCCAGGGGTTGGAGGAGGACGGGCAATCGGTGGAGCCCGAGGAAGAGAGGGAGGAGGATGAAGAGCTACCGGAACCGGAGCCGGAAGGAAGGAGGAAGAAGAGGAGGTGAGGATCCGGGTCAGTCCGGAGTGGCTGGAAGGGTTCCGGAGCGACAAGGAATAGTAGAAGAGGAGGGAAATGAGTCCCTGCCACCGATCCAGGTGGAGGAACAGCCAGAGGAGTCAGGGGATGAATAGACATTTGTATAATATAGTTCCTTCTGATAAATTTTTTCTATCTTGATTTTTCTTGAAATGATAAGTGAATCCGGAGTTGACCGGAATAACCGGAAATACCGGAAGAGTAAGAAAAGAAGACTTTAAGGGTTTGGTCCAGGCTTGTTGGGATAACGACGATGAAAGTTGTCGATATGTTCATCGGCATCAACGTCATCCGCACTAACCCAGCTAAACTGTTCATCAGTGTTCTCGTAGCCCTGCCATTTGACCAAGTACCGGAGCTGGGTCCGGGGCAACCGGAAACGGCGATCAATCTTTGAGTCAACGATTTGTTTGATCTCATAGTGTTCTTCACCGTCAATGATTTCTACCGGAGCCGGAGGTGGTTCCTCACGACCGGGGAATGGATTCGGAAAATGAGGCTCGAGTTGAGATATATGGAAGACCGGATGAACTTGTGAAAGGCTTTTTGGGAGACGGATGGTATACTTTGTCGTGATAAATGCTTGGTCGCCGATCTGTAACCGGGGATCCGGAATACGCTTCCGGTCAGCAGTTTCTTTATATCGCTGCTGAGCGAAAGTGATCTGCTCCCGGAGGTACTGATGAAGGTCTTGGAGATCGACAACGTAATCTTTAGCATACATGTTCGCGACGTCGCGTTCCGGGTGGATGTTAATAGCTGGATTATAGCCTTTATTCGCAAAGAACGGAGATATTCCGGTAGAGGTGTTCGGAGAATTGTTCAAAGCGAATTCAGCTAGAGGAAGTAGTTCGTGCCAGTCGTCCTGCTGGTACGAGGTATACATCCGGATATATTGTTCCACAGTCTGGTTCATGCGTTCTGTCTGTCCGTCCGCTTCCAGGTGATAACCGGAAGTATAGTGCAGCTCCATGGAAAGGAGTTCGCCCAAGGACCGGAAGACAGATGAAACGAATTCGGAGCCCCGGTCGCAAGTGACATGGGAAGGGACACCGTGCTTCGAGAAAACGTGGATAAGGAAAGCTGGGCAAGTTCCAGAGAGTCGATATGAGTGTCACAAGCCACAAGAATAACCTGCTTAGAGCCATGATCAACTATGACAAGAATTGTGTCGTACTCGCCGGAAACCGGTAATTGATCGATGAAGTTGATAGAAATGGAATCCCATGGCCGGATGGGAACGGAAGAGGCTTAAGCAATCCGTAAGGTCGGTGCCTAGGCTTTTTGTTGCGCTGGCAAATAATGCAAGATCGACAATAGTCCCGGACGAAGTTCCGGCATTCCGGCCAGGTGTATTCTCGGCGGATGAGAGCTAGAGTGCGATTCTGACCAAAGTGACCAGAGAGAACATGGTCATGCAAGTACTGTAGAACACGTAGTCGCAACTCCGGAGAGGTTCCGGAGACCAGAGGCACATAGATACGCTCATCAAGCCGGAGAAGACCGGAAGGATCGAGTGTCCAGCGGAAGGGTTACCGGAGTTCGCGACGTTGATACCGGAAACAGCGGCAGGATCATCGTTGAGATGGTTGCGGATATCTGAGTAAAGTTTCTCAAGATCCATAACAACGGTAGCTCAAAGAACGATTTCCTCGAGAAAGGTAGCGCGGAGAGATGCAGAGAGTTGATCTTGGGTGAAAATTGGGCAAGGTTTTGCGGATTGAGTTGGCCATAAGCCCTATCCCCCTCTTTAGGGTAGACGTCCCATCGTCTAGTCAATGCATGGGTTTACCTCCGAGCTTTCCGGGCCGGAACCTGATTACCATGTTGAAATGGCAAAGGTACTCGGACCACGGACTTGGCGACGAGTAAGAACTTTCATCGTCGCAAGTACTCCAAGTTCTTGTGGTCCGTGACAACGTCGACCGGAAAGGTAGTTCCCTCGAGATAATGTCGCCAAACAGTGAAGGCATCGAAAATAGCGAGGAGTTCCTTGTCGTGCGTGTCGTAGTTGAGTTCTGCCGGACCAAGAGTCTGGGACCGGAACGCAACCGGGTGAATGTCACCATTGTCTCCTTGAATTGAGAGAATGGCTGCGATCGCATAATCGGAGGCATCAGATTCAACGGTTACTTGACGTCCCGGAATCCAATGGTGCAAGATCGGAGCCTCTGTATAGGCGTGTTTTAGTGTGTTGAAAGATAATTGACAATCTTCTGACCAATTCGTGATGGAAGAATAATTCCATATAGAACGCCGATAGAAATTGCAAAAACCAAGGAACGATTGAATATCCTTGACTTTGCGGGGAGTAGGCCAGTCCATGATAGCTGAGACTTTCTCCGAGACATCCGAAACCTTCCGGAGACAGAATGAATCCGAGATACTCGCAAGTGGTTACGCTGAACTCGCATTTTGGAAGTTTGCAATAGAGTCCTGCATTCCGGAGACGTCGTAAGACTTCCCGGACGTGACTAGTATGTTGGGAAGGATCGTCGGAATAGATGAGGATATCATCCAAATAGACGACGACGTAAATGTCCAGCAAATCGGCGAAAATAGTGTTCAAAAATCGCTGAAAAGCCGCCGGAGCATTTGTAAGTCCTTCCGGAACAACCCGGAAGTCATACGAGCCATAGCGAGTACGGAAAGCTGTTTTGGGCTCATCGCCTGGAGCTATCCGGAGAAGATGATAGGCATGCCGGAGATCGAGTTTGGTGTAAATTCATGCTTTTCCGGGAGCATCAAGGAGGTCGGTGATAAGTGGAAGTGGATAGGTATCCTTCTTCGTGATCCTATTTAGACCCCGGTAATCGACGCAGAGCCGGAGAGAACCGTCCTTCTTTTTAGCGAAGAGGATTGGAGCCCCATGACTAGACCGAGACGGATATATGAATCCGGCCTTCAGATTGTTGTCAATGAACTCCCGAAGAGCAACTAACTCGTTCTGAGAAAGTGAGTAGACGTGACCGACCGGAGGAACTTCGCCTTCCTGGGTTTCGATTTTAAGGTCATATTCTCGGTGAGGAGGAAGATTGTAAGCCTCCTTCTCTGAGAATACATTGGCGAAGTTGTGGTATTCCGGAGGAAGACCGGAAAGGTCCGGAACGTCAGCTGAAGCAGAACAAGCTTGGGCATCCTCTGTAGGACAAGCACGCAAGGTATACTGGACAGTATCCTTGTCTCGAATAATAGCACTATAAGCCGCAGCAGATACCAGTGACACAAGGGGAATGGAAGTGAATGGACGAGGCTTAGTAGCCTCCGGAAGAGGCGGAGATGCCTCTGGAGTGTCCATAGAAGGACCAGAATCTGGTGAAGACGTTGGGGTCGGTGTAGGTTTTCGTCCGGGAAAACCGGAATCGGAGATTCCTTGTCCGTAATCGGAACTACCGTAGCTGGAACAGACTTAGTTGTCTGTGGTGTCAACGATGAATCACCGGATTGACCGGAAGGGAATGATATAGTGGCGTCAGACCAGTTAATCAACAGATTAAAGCGGTTGAGCCAATTGTATCCCAGAACCAAGTCGCAAGGCGAATCAAGACGGGTAACGAAAAATTCCATAGGATGGACATTGCCAGATGGGAGTCGGATTAGCAGCCGGAGCTGCTGATTAATGATTGTTGAAGAGCCGTCGAGATACCGGAGTCTAACCGGAGCAACCGGATACGGTGAAAACCCATTTTTTTCACATTCTTTCAACGATATAAAACAATGAGAAGAACGAAAATTAATAAGAGTTCGCAAGTGGATTTTGAATCCCGACGCAATTCGTGATAGTAAGAAAGGAGATATGGTTGCATATTCTTCCGGACCGGAATGGGTATAGTCCGACCAGAACGTAGAGACGTGAAGATCGACGTAAAGGGCATTAGGTGAAAGAGTGGAAGTGTTGAGGCAGACCTCAGGAAGCACCCCGGAGTCAATGCAACTCGGACCGGATGCTGAGGTATCCGAGCTACTGATTATTTTTTTGACTCAGCGTTTCGGCGGGTGTTGCAGGCTTTTCAGCCGTCGCAGACGCCGCCTTTGCCTGAGCGTATTCCGGACGCTTCCGGCATTCCGAAGCTGAATGACCGGTACCTCCGCAGAACATGCAGAGATTGAGTCGAGATTGGTGTTCCCTTTCGTCCTTGGTGAGTCTCCCGTGCTTATCGAGTTTATCGCATACGGCTTTGGAGTCCGACTGGAAGACTGCTGAGCCGGTCTACCGGAAGTGGCCTTCGTCGAAGATGGTGACGAAGTAGGGTTGCTAGACTGCCTTCCGAATGGTTTCTGACCGGAAGGGGAATTCGACGGTTTAGACGACGAGTTGGCGCTCTTGTGATCCTTTGACTGTTGACCGGAATTACCGGAACCAGTACCACCACTGCTAATCTTCTCATGCTCCCGCTCTCGCTGTTTCTCCAATTCGCGTTTCCAATAGCGAGCATCAATCCGGCGGGCAATATCTTTAACCCCAAGCAAGGTGTTGACATAGTTGTGATGAACCATTTCATCCTTGAGCCGACGAGGAAGACCCTCGTAGAATTGATGTCGCAGGGCATTGTCGCCCCATTGGGTAAGGACTGCGAGACGATCGAAACCGATGATATAAGTGGCAATCCGGTCTCCGGATTTCATCCGCAAGACCGGATGAGATCTTCCGCATCTCCACCGGATCTTGCAAACCAAAATTCTCCGGGAGTTCCTGAATAAAACGCGGAAAATTTCCGTCCCAAGCCGGAACGGAACCGGTGTCGTAAAGGTTTGGTTTGAACCACTGCTGAGCAGTGCCCCAGAGATATGACATGATATAGAAAATCTTGTCATCATCCGAGATAAAATCCTGAATTATGGAGATTCGAGCGAGTAGAACGTGGTGGAGCCGAGGAATGTGTGACATAAGACTGAATTGCATCCCGGAACGTTCGGATAGTGCTGATAAGCAACTGTTCCGCAGGTTCGGGATCTGGGGGAGGAGGTCCAGCCGGACCGGGTCCAGGTCCGGGTGGAGGACCGCCACCAGGACCACCAGGACCACCACTACCTCCACCACCTCCTCCTGGATGACCACCGCCTCCGCCACCTCCAGGAAGATCATCTCCATCATCATCGGGATCAGGAGGGTCTCCGTGTTCCGAACCGGAGTGTGAATGATCGCTACTGCCATCGCCAGGTTCCTCGGCTTGAGGAACCGGAGGTTGTCCGGTAGAACCGGATTCCTCCACATCCTCAACAATAGGAGGATAAGGGATCGGTGAAGTGCTCAGCTGAACGACTTGAGCACGATCTGGATATGGAGATTGAGGAAAAACAGTAAGATTCTCTGGAGTGCGAGGACTTTGAACAAGTCCCGGAACATTAACCGGAAAGATTGTCGGAGCGGAGAGAGAGACCGGAGCTGTTGTTGCAGCTGTCCGGCGTGTGTGAATAGCGACATTAGGAGGAAGAGCAATTTGTCCAGAGGGAATAGTCGACATGGAATGAGAGGGTGAAGACAAAGGAACAATCTGTGAGTAGAGACGAGATTTGCGACGTTCATCAGAGATATCGAGTGCCGCAGGATTAGAGGGAAGGTGTGACATAACCAGCCAGGATAGGTGAGTTTGATAATACTGTTATATACCGAGCCGAAGGAAGAACGAGATGAACGAGTCCGGAACCGGAACCAGAAACCGGAGGATCAGAACTTCCGGAAAGTGTATGGGGAGATAACGCAAGCACCACAGGACAGTAGGATGTGTGTATTACTGTGGCCGGTGAAGGAAAGAGGACCGGAGGAATGGACCGGAGGACGACTCAGTGCAAAGCGTAGAGCAAAGCAACGTTAATTATCAAACTGAAGTACATGGCATATGTTACGGGTTTATATAGCTAAGTCCTAATTGTATTCCTGAAAAGGTGCGAGTCAGGTGACCTGTCGGACATAACAATAATACGAGTCCTAAAGAGGATGAAGAAGTGATGTCGGAGAAATGAACAATAAGGAGAAGGATTATAAAGACGGATAAACGGGAAAACACTCAGTAATCCTTCATTGCGTAAAAATCCGGTAATCCGTGATGAGTCCGAGAATATTCCGTCCGGTTCCAGGATCCGGTTCCGGACATGACCGGAAAGTCAAGGACCGAGAAAGCATGGATATAACAGGCTCGTTCCTATCATCAATGTCATCAAGATTGTCACTGGTAGATAAGCACATGTCGGTGGGTTAGTTTTAATAGCAAACCTTCGAGGAGCGTCAACTGAGAAAGGATCTTCTGGTTTTATTTTGCAGTACGGAGGGAAGATATCCAAAGAAAGCCAAGTGAGCAGCTTGGACCAGTAAAACACAGCAAAACGAGCATCGGTAACATGGTTGCCTATGCCTAGAAGAGTGCATGCTACCTGTTGACCTGACAGCTTGCGGCACCCATTAATTTGGTTCAAGGTCTTCAAGAGCAACTGCCGACAGCGTTCATTGTCGAGTGATTGGGGAGGGTCGTCTACATTGTATTTACGCAAGGATTTCATGGCAGCTGCAAGTGCACTCATGATCAAGGCAGAGTCCAAAGTGGATTTGGCAGAATAATTGCACATATAGATGGCAAGCACCATTCCGAGAGGACCAGAGCCGACAAATTTGCCATCAGTGTTACACTGAAACGATCCGCTGATTGTCGGATCGTAACCCACAACATTTTCGTTTAGCCGCTTTAGAGAGATCTTGCCATTTTCATCCATGGAAGACACAGGGACCAAGGCAATAGGATAGTTGAATCGACAAAGGCGATCGCGATCCTGAAGATCAAGTGATCTCATGGAATAGGGAGTCTTTTTGTAGCATGTGTTGTTGTGCTCGTGAACGTTGCCTGAAGCATCGAGGACCTCACACAAGAATTGAGGCCATTCAGAATGAAAATCGGCTTCATCAGGATGGGGAGGTCGACCCATCAAACATTTCTTCCGCAGAGACTTGGGCTCAGAGGGGAGCGAGTGTGTGTTGGAAGGGAGGTCATGTTTAATGATGCTTTCTAACCAAATAAACAGCTGTTGTTTGAAATGATCGCTTGCCATCGCTCGTTCATGAATAAGCTTTGGTGAAAGAGCTCCTATAGAAATGTTAATATTATGTGCTGTGAAAAGTATAAGATCATACCTTTAAGCCAGATGAGAATGTGAAGATGAAGCGAACCACGGTTTTGAGCTTCAAAGACTCTGTAGTTTAACTCGTCCAAATACACCACGTTTACATGCCCACTCAAAGCCCAAAAAAATTCCGGTGAACTGATCAACCATCAGTTTGAAGAATTCTGCACCAGCAATGGGGTTTGACGCAAGCTGCCGAGCTCATTCAAAAGATGTGAAGCGGGAGTCGGAGGATCCAAAAATGGTATCAATGTCAATTGTGCTGCCCGCCATAAATGAGGACAGTGGATTGTAGGTGTCGGCTGGATTGAGAGTGAAAAAGACAGAGACAGTTCCTGTTGAACAGCTAATTGCATAAATTTCCTCCCTCATAGCAAGAACCTCGGAGGTTGAGCCTTTGATGTGGTCGCTGACATAGTGAACATATCGCAAGAGATCGAAAATCACTGATTCAGCGGCAGATTCAGGAACATATCTGGAGTAGTCTTTCCGAGTTTTTTTGGCCGCCATTGCAGTGGTGAGGCTAGCTAGACTTTCGTCATCAATCTTAGCCATTGCCGCCATAGCGTTTGGCCACCAAGCTCGACGAACAGCAAGCCGTGATTGGAAAGATGATTTACGTATCATTTGGATGTTATGCATGGCGAAAGGAAAGGAAATGTGAGTTTGGAAGCAACGGTCAGCGAGTAGCAAATAGTGTCGGACATGTGATTTTAACATAATCGGTTTGAGGCCAAATCTTTGTGCAGTTGAACAGGATCATCGAACATCCCTACACCATACGGAAAGAGAGTCGGCCACAGCATGCCATAAACGTCAGAGTTATGACGAGTAGACAGTGTTTCAGCAGAAGTGGGAGATTTGACGAAATCACCACCTGCTTTGAGCTGGCGAAGGGCTTCAATCTTCCGAGAATTAAGAGAAATTTCTGTGTTTTCAACATCGAAAGTGCCTGGAAGTATGTTAGAAAAATGTGGGGCTATGTGACAGCAACACTTGCCAGAAAGTGAGAGAGGGATTTGAGAATCCTGGTCTGAATGTTCAGCGAATATAGCCTCCATGGTATCAATACCATGGCCAGTGTAAGTCGAATTTTGGCCACGGATAGTGTCGTTTGGAGATTGGAACTGCACGGGAAATGGACACAGCCATCTTCATCA